>JAHBMJ010002715.1:0-16550 GCA_018398765.1 Chromera velia | reverse complement strand
AATCCATACATGGCTCTCTCTAGCTGACCGATAACTCCAGGTGCGAATCCTTCCGGGGAACCCGTCGGGACGCGTCCTGGCAGCTGCACAAACACCTCATCATGAATGGATGCAGTCAGGAACGCAGTGCGCACATCTGACTTACCGATCGTCCACCCCTGACTGGATGCAAACGTAAAGCAAACCAAAAGAGCCCACCAAGCAGCTGTCCCACTGTACGTCTCAACGTTCTTTCGGTCATCTTGAAATCCTTTACACACAAGACGGGCTTTCGGCTTTCTCTCTTTCCCTTTCATCTTCCATGTCAGCACCCATCTGGTTTTCATTGCTCTTCTCTTCTGTGGTATTCTTACTCCGTTTATTTTCAACACTTTATTCTCCTCAAAGCTTTTCAATTCCCCTCGCATCGCTTCATCAAAGAGGCCTTTCTCTACCTCCTCTTCCTTTGCATCAATGTGCCCCTTCCTTGGGTCCACATGCTTCATCATCTGGTCGACCACTTTCTTATCCACCACAAGTCTCTGTGGCGCCTTTCTGAATCCATTTCCTTCTCTCCTCACTTTCTTTCTTTCACTCTCCTTACTATCGTCCTGTGCTCCCTGCACCTCTTCCCTTCCTGTACTCCCTGCACTTTCTTATCATCGTATGCTTCCTGCACTCCCTCCGTTTCTCTGCTGCCTTGCTGCTCTCCTTCACGTGCAAGAAAGCTAGCAAAGGCTGCGGCCCCCCCAGACTCCCCAAGCAAGTTGAGGCTAAACAACGAATCGTCATCTGGAATGTCTGGCAGAACGACTTCTCCTTCTCCCTCTTTCTCTGCTGGCTGCGCTGTCTGAACAGGTTCGCGACCCTGCCCTGACTGCTTTTCCTTTTCCTCTCCACCCCCCACCCCCTGCTACTGACTTCGCAACTCCAGGTAGCCTGCCTAAAGTTGAGAGCCTGCTGCAAATGGAGGAGGGAAAGGGACAGGTGCAGAAACGGAAGACACAGATTCTCCCACAACACGATCCAGCTGCCTGACGGCCGCTGACGGAACAGAGTCGGGAAAGATTGCCTGCGACTTGGAGGAGGAGACAACAGCTTCAGGGTCCGCACCCCCTGCAGCATGAACATCGACTTCTCTGTCTTCATCGACATCGAAATCGGAAAAACGATCAACATCGTCAGCAGGTGCAGCTGTTGACTCACACACTCCATTTAAAAGGTCAGAAGACACATTCAAACCATACCATTCAATCAAAGACACAGCACTCGGATGCATACGCAAAGGTCTCCATCCCTTCCCACTGTCAGTTTTCACAAGAACACACACGACAGAGTCGCTTTCGACTCCAGCAAAGAACCCTTCCTTTCCCCTGACAGGCACAGCAGAAGAGGGAATCGGACGAGGGTCAGTCACAAGAACAAGATCACCGATAGAGATGGGGGAAATGGGATGAGCAGCCTCAACACCAAACACAGACGCATTGGGTGACTTACCCGTCGCAGACGAAACACATTCACTCAAAGAATCAATCATACCACTCAACAACCACTTCGCACAATATTTTGGCAAATTCAAATCCGCAAGCAACTTCCAGAGCAATCTTTTCACTGTACGATTCATTTTCTCTACTTGCGCTTGAGACTGGGGAGTATAGATGCTTCCTTTTTTATGAAAGATGGACTCCTGATCACACACATGCTCGTACTGTCCCTTCTTTTGACCCATAAATTCTCTTCCGTTGTCAGTGCAAACCGTTACAGGCTTTCCTTTGACTTTCAGCTTCTCACCCAGTCTCTCCCATCTTCTTACCCATGCAGTCAGATGTCTTACTGCCTTCCCTTTCGAAGACAGAACCATGCCAGAAACAAAACGAGTTGCAGCATCGACAATCAAAGACACAGGGGTACCACCAAGTAAAAACATGATATCCTGATAAATGACTTCATTGAATTCCTTTGCTTGCACGCGTTCCTGGCTCTTCTGAGGAATACGATGCATCACAGCATTCACATACTTGCACTGTCTACACACATGCCTCACTTGATCACACGCCTCTCTGCTCACACGCGACATAATGCCTTTCTCTTTCATTGTTTCATATAGTCGCACACCAGTCGCATGCCCAAATCTCTTATGCCACATCAAAACCTCCCTCGCACTCATCTGACCTTCAGAAGGGAAGCTCACCCTCCGCGATCGATGTGCACCTAACCGAATTGGTGGTCGCTCCTGCGGGGCCCCCTTCTGACCTCCGTGCTGCAAAAACGCCCACTCACATGCAAGAGGTCTATCCTTTCTATCTACGTTCAAACACACACGAAGAGGGCCATGCTTCACTGCCGGACTCTTTGACTGCACCCCCCCATGCACACTCAAATCCAGAACGCCTTCCTCCTCTTTCACACGTGCACGAAAACTGCCACCCCCTTTTTCAGAGAGCTCCACCCAGAATGGCTCATGTACTTTCTGCAAGCGGAGACCATGCACACTCACAAGAGAGACTGGCACAGACCGAGAGAAAGCTCCATCCAAACGTGCCGTCCTCCTACATCCATCCACACACTCGACTCCAGGGAGATCCACAGTCACATCGCTCTCTGCTCTTGCAACGTCTCCTTCAACCTCCACAAACTCACTGTCCGTCTCCCTCACCTTAACCACATAGGACTCGACGTCTCTGCCAAAGAAATGCCGGCTGCATCCAGAATCAACCACCGGCTTCTTCACCACCCATTTCATTCCACCCCCTCTCGCTCCACCTGCATGCTCCGTAGCGTGTGGTCACAGTTTTGTCACGTCTTACCCAGGACGGTTCTCCCCCTCTTCTTCAGCAAGCAACGCAAAGTGATTGGAAACCCGCACGCCGGGGGAATGCGCTGCACTCTGCATCCCCGAGTGTGGTCATCTCCCTCCTTGTCCCCCGGAGGAGGACGAGGAAGACTGCTGCTGCTGGCTTCTGTTGGGATCTTGGCTGGAAGGAGGGGGAACCCAAGGGCGAGGCTCGATTCTGGTCTGCCCCACACGCTTGTGCGCACAGTTCTTCTCAAAATGGGTCGTGTCCTGGCACCACCAGCACCTCTTCAGTCCCCACGGCTGCTGCTATTGCTGCTGCTGTTGAGAGGGAGACTGCTGGGAAGAGCGCTGACCATTCTGTCTGTTCCCCTGATTTCTGAATCCACGAGATCCCCGACCCCGTCTCTGCTGGCCTCTGAAGGCTCTCTCTCTACCCCCACTCTGCCTCTGTCTCGCCTTGATCTCTGCATCCCGATCAAAGGACGTGAACCACTCAAGCTCCTTCTTCAGAGTGGCATAGTCAATCTGTCTGAGATCTAGCTGCCCCCTCAATCCAGGAAGCTTCGATCTGAGGGAGTTGACGAGCTTCATACGCTGGTCGTCCATGAGGGCATTGACGATCATGATGACTTTGGTGGGATCTGCGATCTCCCACTCTGCGTCGTCGGAATCGAGGAGGAGATCCTCGAGTCTCTGGTCGATCTTCGCAAACGATAGCACCACACCGCTCGGGATGACGACACGACCGTTCCGATCACGGTGGTCGAGGAGCCATGGGAAGACCTGCACACGCTCCTGCACAGCTAGCTGCATCGCCAGCAAGGTCAAGGAATACTCCTGCTTCATCTTCTCTACAATATCCTCAGGGTTCACCAACTTCTGTCTCCATCTCCTCACATCTCTCCTAAAGGCCCGAGCATCACTTCCTGCCTTGTTTAGAGCGACGATGATGTTGAATCTCCACTCCTCTGTCGACCGGAAGTGTTTTCTCTGCAGGTGCATATTGGAGAACTCCCCCCACTGCGACGCAAAGTCGATAATCTCCTTCTTTCCAGCGAACTTTGGGCAGGCGGTCAGGTCCACTTTCTTCGACTGCTTCGACGATCTCTTCTTCCTGCATGCGGAACCCACTCTCTGAGCTGTAGAGTGGCAGGAAGACGCATCGGAAGATCCACTCACATCAGACGAGTTAGAGTGGGAGGGAGACAGGTCCTTGTCCGAGAAGAAAGCCACGGCATTGAAGGGCTTTCGAACTTTCTGAGCCTGAACGGCTCCAGGCGCAAACAGAGAAACAGGGGAAATTCTTTCTTTCTTCTCCGCCACTGCGGCACTGGTTCAACTGGGTGGAATCCATCTGTCTAACAAGTCTTCTACTCTCTCCTCCCGCTGGCCTGGAGACACAACATCTCTTTGATCGAACTCTGCACTGAGTTTGGATACTTCAGCGCTGATCGGTTCAAGGGCATCATTGAGTAAGCCCCTGAAAAAGCTTTTCATGTCTTCAAAGTTCATCTTGACAACAAAGTGGCAACAAATCAGAGACTGACACACTGATCTATAAGGAATTCGCGTGTCAGTACAGAGTTCGGGGAGGAGAGGATGAGCGAATGCGCCTCTCCTTGAATAAGTCAATGTGGATCGATCAGTTTCTCCTACACGGTGCATGCACCGTTTGTGGTGATGCAGATTTGCATGCATAGCTTGTAGCGCGCTGAGCCCAGGCCGAAGTCCCTGGGACCGCGGCCGTGAAAGGCCGGCGTTAATCGACCCCGGACGCAATCTCCAACAATAATTTAAAACCGAATATTAACTATAATAATGAAAATTATGAAGAAACCACTCATAAAAAAATTGAACTTTTCAACTGTTTTCACCTCTACGATTTTCCAGTAAACTTCCATAAACTTAAGGTGAAAACCATTCAAGAACATTCATTACGAGCCAAGACATTTTTCAAATTTGAATTGTTTATTATAAAACTATTTTGAAACTTACTAGTAGTTTCAATTGCAGTCGGACTTATATTCAGTGTAATTCAGTGATGGCAGTGATATATGACCAGAGAATTGATTTAAAGTACGACACAATACGGCAATACGGCAAAAAAAGCAAGACCGCACAAGATTGATTGATCCGTCAGCCATTGTAGCTCCTGAGATACTTGCTGGCAGTTGAGGTTGCTGCCGGCGCAACCAAAGCGCTCAACACACCTACACATCCGCGTCTCTATGCCTATCTTACACGATGCTTCCTCTTTCTTTCCCCACAGAATCCCCAGCCGCCCCTCCCTCGAACCTTCTTTGAATCTTACGCCAGTTCCTGGCCCAGCCAACCGACCAGAGACTCATCGGATCCTTCTACTACCTCATGCAATCAGCCAATTTGATCTTGAATCGATCATCCTTCCACTCGTAATTCGACCTGCAGTGGCGTGCCCTTCACTGGGGCGGCTTTCCAATCTTGAGCGTTGCGCCACTCGCAGAGGATGCTGCCGCTCCTTGTTCCCGTTTTTGTTCCTCCAGTAGAGACAGCAGCCGAGCGAGCTGTTCCTTCTCCTCCTCGATCTCAGCGTCCAGGTACCCGAATAGATCCTCTGCATGCAGCCAGCCCCATGATGGATGGATCCTTTCATTCATGCATCATTCAGAAGTTCTCGATCGATGCATCAGCTGTCCTTTCTGCGTCTCTTTCTTTTCTCGCGACAACAAACACATCAGCAAACAGGACATGAAGTGAAGACCGGGTGCCAGCAACACGCCCGCTGCTCCCCCGCACAGCATGCATTTCACTTAGCCTGCAGAAGCTAGCACTTCACCAGCATGCAGAACGAATCACTTCAGAAAGAACAGAGAATGTGTTCTGACTACGCCTTCTTCAACGGCTTTTCGCGCGTCCCGTTCTGCTTGTGTGCCTGCATGGCTCTCTCTTGTCTGCCCTACCATCTTCCCTCTGCTCCTCCTCTTCGTGATCTCCGAATTCTCTTTCCACTGCATTCTCGAATTCTGCGTCATACAGTCTCCCTTCCCTCTCGTCTGCCTCGTGAGGGTCCTCCTCTTCTCCTTCGTCATCACCTGAGCCGTCGTCGGCCCCTCCCTGAACAGCACCAGCCCCCCCTCCATTCACCCCACCCTGAGTGCCCCCTTGTGCCACCCCCATTGTGGGTTCTCCGCGTCCCCCCCCTGCGGCTGCCGCTGCTGCATTGCCCCCCCCCTCTGCTCCTGGCTGCACCCCCGCTGTCTGCAGTCAGGAAGACGCATGTAAACGTTCAATTCAAACGAAAACACGTGACAGCAAGGAGGGTGCGAAGCATACGGTTCTGCATTCGGAGTGTTGCACTTTGGAAAGATGAAAACAGACATACATGAAGCGGTGTAGAAAGAAAAAAAGTTGGGTCTGACCAAACCGAGACAGGAAAGGCCAGCTCATCATAACACAAAAAAGGAAAAGGGGTGCTGCAGGAATTGTCCCAAAGTGATCCAAAGCATCCTTCAGGAACTCTTTGCACTGAACCTATTTGCAATTGACTCTACTGCTACTCACCGCGGCTCCGGTCCCTGGGAGTTCTGGCAGACCGGCTCCCGGAGCGCCTGCTCCACTGCTTGCTTGGAGTGCGCTCATGCGTTCATACACCTGGTCGATGCTCCTGTCTGCACGCACCACAAGAGTCCGAACAGGCAGGCAAGCGTAAATTCAAGTAAACTCATGATCGATTGAATCCTTGAAAAAGAAGAAAATACTTGAGTCATCATGGGATTTGTACGGTAGCCGAGAAAGCCGACGCAGCTGCGATCAAGCAATGCACACACACACACACACACACACACACACACACAGAGAGAGAGAGAGAGAGAGAGAGAGAGAGAAAGAAAGAAAGAAAGAAACAAAGAGAGCCCCTCCGGACCTGAGTCCCGCACAGCCAGTCTGGCTGCCTCCGGAGTGAACCCGATTGAGACCATTGTGGCCTCCAGTTGCTCCCGCGTGGCTGCCCTTGACGCTTCTGCCTGCATGCAGAGAGAGAGAGAGAGAGAGAGAGAGAGAGCGATGAACAAAAAGAATGCATGCAACGGTATGAGGATAGAAAAGAGGGCGGGACAGAAAAGAACCAGGAGAAGAGAGATGTTTGCGGCAGAAAGCCAGCGCAACAAAAGAGGAAATGCCCTAGAAAGGTACAAACTTCACATGAAGGACGGGATCATGGGACCATGAGCCTGCTCTCTGTTTCAGACCGTATCTCCCGAAAGCAGAAAGAAAATTCAATCTACAGCGTTCTCTTTCCTCTCGGGCACGAAACCCCCCCCCACCCAGACACAGCCAGTCACCCCCTTTTTTCCTCCACAAGACTACACTAACAAGACAGAAAGGAGAAAACAAAGAGAACAGACGCAAAGCAAAAAGGCAGAGAAGGGCAGGGAAAGACCGAAAAGAGGCAGGAGGGAGAGAGAGGGGGGGGAAGAGAAAGAAAAAGACAGAAAGGGAGAACACTCGACAGAAAGAAACGAGTGGCGAGCAATCCGTCCAGCTATAAATATCGACCCACTTGGAGCAAATCCAGTGCTCTATTAAAGTCGTTTGTCGTCTCCTTCAGGGCCTTCGCTGCCTGCTTCTCGGTGTAAGTGCCCAAGCACATCAGTCTGTCTACCAGATCTACATCCACCAGAGCCCCTCCCCTCGTTCTCCCAAGCCTCCTTGCCCTTCTTTCTCTTCCTCTGCGAACAATTTCCCTCTCAGCAGCAAGTTGGGTCTCCGTCTCCATCCAGTTCAGGAACTCCAAACACGACTGGACCTGCCCGTCTCGAGTGTTGAACCTGAGAGTTGTCCCCAAAACAAAACGAAAGTCAACACCAAGCTTGAGGTTGCTATCACAGACGCACCCGCACACGCACACGCACCCACTTTCACACACACACACACACACACACACACAGAGAGAGAGAGAGAGAGAGAGAGAGAGGGAGGGAATCTGACCGACCGTCCAGCTTCAGTACTGCAGATTGCCCTGACTGCCCTCCTGGCGTCTCTCTCATCGAACCCCATCATCATCAGGCTGGACACAAGCTCCAGGTCGACATCGAACTCAGAGCACAAACTTGCGCACCTGCAAAGGCAAGAGAAGAAAAAAAGAAACATATTGCTGAGATGATTGGGGAAGGCAATCTGATATGGTCAAACATCAGTGGGAGGGAGGGAGGGGGGAAAAGAGGGAGCGAGAGCGCGAAAGACAGACCGGCACGAAGGAGGAAAGACTCGCAAATTCTGACAGCCTCATTCTCGTTCTGTCAACGAAACTACCCCCCCCTAACGAAAGGACCGTTCAAGAAGTCTCGTTGCCTCGTCGCTCTCTCTTTTGACCACAGCCGCAGCCCCGCGGAGCAGCAGGGTTCTCACAAGCAGCGCCTTCTCGGCACAGAAGCTCCCTCTTACTCGCTTCGCCCTCTCAAAATCCTTTCCAAAAACGCGTTCGCACTTTGCCTCTGCCTCTTCCAGTGCGTCCTCGGCCTTCGGCAGGTCTTCAATCCGTTCTGCCTTGAAGAGTGCCCACGCCAAATCAATTTTTAGACGCGCGTCGTTGTCGATGCCCTGCAGGCGAATTTGCATACACGGTGATTCCTTTTGAACGTGCGTTCAATGCGTAACATGACACAATATCGAGTGCACCTTCACGCCCAGATGAAAGAACCACAACAGACCGTACAGTTGCCATTCAATCTTCCGTCCAGGTTTTTGGCTGACTGTCCAATGGATCTCCTCAACCACCCCGGAGAAAACGAGTGGGTATTGGGACATCAGTCCCTTCCGTTGAGCCGCCCTTGACGCCATTCAAATAGAACGAGCCAGAAAGAAAGAAAGAAATTGCTCTATTTTTCTGTCTCTCAAAAATCATCGAAGTTGCGCAGAAAACTTTCCCCTTCTCTCTCTCTCGCACGCACGCACACAAGCACACACACACACACACACACACACACACAAAACACACACACACAAAAACCCACACGCACACACACACGCATACATACACACATATACACACATGGGCGCACATACATGCACACAGACACACACACGCCCCCGTATGCATGCAAGAACATATCCAAGAAGTTCCTGACCTCCAGAAATTTGGGATTGACTTTCTTCAGCGAGTCCTCTGCAATCAGCAACAGCTGCACGGACATCTCGAAACTCTCCTTCGCCTGCTTCAAATCCTTCGCTTTCTGCTTCTCTCTCTCTTTTCTTGCTGTACTCTCAGACATCTCCCCTCCATCTCCCCCCTCAGGCGGAACATCTCCACTCCCTGCCGCTTCTCCCTCACCCCCTGTACCCATAACCGTCTCCCCTCCCTCTCCCTCATGTCCCCCGGGAACCCCCACGTCTCCCCGATCGCCGCCTTCTACTCCCATGGATTCATCCTCCTTCCCTGCTCCCCCGCCTCCCTCCTCCGCAGCCCCAGATGACGCTCCACCCTCAGCTGAGGCAGAGGCGGAGGTACCAGCTTGACCCGAGTTGAGTCGCTTCATGGCTCGGCCTCCCTCACCGTCTCCAGCAACAGAGGGAGCACGCCTCACCACGCCACCACCCCCCGATGCAGCCGCATCTCCTCCCTCTGCACTGACTGCTGCAGTACCAGGAGCAGGGCCTCCCTCTATCTCTCCAGTGTCCACACCCATATTGTCTGTCATCAAACCACTACTCCGTCGTAGCAGTTTCTCGGCCCTGTTGAGCATTCTCCTCGCCTTGTCATGAAGAGAGAGAGCCTTTACCAGGGCTTTCCTGTCTGCATCGGGAAGCGTCACCTCCTCTCCTGACTGATTTGCCAGAGTGAAGTGGTACTGCTGCATCGAGCTGCATGCTTAGGCAAATACACATGCATACTCGTTGTGAGGGGATACATCGGTCGGGGGGGGGGAGACAGAGCGAAGCCACAAAGACAGAGCTCGCGCGCGCGAACAGATGACAGATGGAGAAGAAAATGGAATTAAGCGTCAGACGACCAAGTTTGTCGGCAGACAATGGAGAAACACTGAGAGAACGCTGTCATCGGACGAAGACGTGGAGGCAAAGAATAACGAACGAAAAAGATGACAGGTAAATACAAAGAGAAACTTCTTTATGGCTTAGACTCATTGGCTCCCTGCCCAGCGGGATTGCGTGTACATTCCCTCCCTTTGCAGACACGGATTTTCCGTCCTTCAAGCTGACCTTAGTCCGCCGTCTGTTCTCCCTGCGAGTTTCTCTGCAAGTGCCGCGAGTTCTTCTGCGCGCTTGTCCCTCTCCCTGTCAGAAGCATAAGCCTGCTCGAGTCTTCTCAGGACAGAGAGGCCCTTCACACCTTCCGCCGCCGCACCCGTTCCAGCAGCTGCCGCGGCCGCAGCTCCTCCAGAAGACGACGGTCTTGCCGCAGCGCTGTCTCCCTCGACCATAAAAATGACTTTGCTTTCATTTTTGAAGTTCAAAGAAGAGAGAACGGAAGAGTCCATGTTGCTTTTCAAGATCTTCCCACCCAGGAGAAGTTTCATCTTCGAGGGGGGAATACCTGCACTCAACGCGAGGTCAAAGTGGCAACAGAGAAAAAGACAAAGATATTAATTTGAAGTACCCTCTTCTTTTTGACAGAACAATTTATCCCATCGTTTTTTCATCCCAGGAACTAATTGCAGACAATTCGTAGATGTCCAAGCAAGCCCAAAGCCGTTTTGCATTGCCTTCGCATCCCGGGATCCCCTCTTCCCCACTCACCCTGACTGAGGCTTGAGAGCGTCTCCTTGAATTGCTTCAGGGTGGAGGAAAGATCTATTTCCACAACGCCTGCACAACAGAACCAAGACGGACAAAGGACATGGATACACTATATTTACTCCACTAGCATGTGTCGGCAGCAGCATCGCTCGCAGGGACGGTGCAGAAAGAAGGAAGATCCCAAAAAAAAGGAGACAGCGTCGCGACAAGTGATTCAGAAGCGATCAAGAGAAAAACGGCGAAGGCCGACCAGTGTAGGCAGCGCCAGTCACTCTGACGGAGGCTTTCATTGTTTTCGCAGGGAGCTTCTCTATATTTCTCCTTCTCCAGTTGCCCCCCTGCCGCGCGTTCTCTTTCGATCCTTCGGAGACGGATTGAAGTGCAGGAGACAGAATGACTAGCTTAGTAGCGAAGAGAGGGTTTCCGTGGAATTACTCACGGTAAAAGCTACCTATTTGTCAGCTTGTCATCCAGCGGAGTCAGTTGGCACAGAACGGCGTTGGTGGTCGGTCTTCTTGATCAACACTATTCGACACTTCGTCAAGCCTGGCAAGGTCCACAACTTTAATTTGGTTGAGACACATGTTTTCTCCCCTCGCCCGTTGACCGCGCCGCGCAGCGCGGCGCGTGCCGGGGGTCCGAGTGGTCCGGAAAGCGAAATTGGTGCCACTTTTTTTGTCACTTTTCTTTTTCAAGACCTCTTTTTTCGTTTTTGAGTGGGACTCTCTCTCTCTAAAGAGTTAGGAGCCCATATTAAGCATGCTAAGAGATCATTAGTTGAGTGTTCATTGCAGTTAATCATCAATTGCAGTTAAGTGTTGTCAGTTATTCTCGGTTTGAGCTTCTAGTTCTTTTTAGTTTAAAAAAAAAAAAAAATCAATTTTTTGGAGTATACGAAAAATTGACATCAATATCAATTTTTCGTACACTTTTTGATACTTTTCAGACTATTTTGGATACACTTCTATAGGGTGATGACGTATTGAAAAATGTACGTATAAAGAATTTGAAATTGTTCCACATTGTTCATCATCTGAGAACAAGAAATAAATTGTTATGGAAGAATAAATCCTATGTATAAGAATTAATGAACACATAAAATACATAAAATAAAAATTTAAAATAGAGTATATCATACACTAATCTTATTAAAGTCTATTAAAGCCTAATAATATTTATCCATCATAGCTAGTCTCATCATAGTTCATGCCTAGGTTCACGGGCAGTCTGTTTTTGAGTCCACATGTTCCTTAGCTTACCTCAGCTTAAAGAATCTAAGGTCGGCGATCGACGCTCTGTCTAGCGCTCTGTCCGATTTACTCAGGCTGCTCTCAGTACGCGCTCTGCTCAGCAACCTTCGCAGAGTCAGATGCCAACCCTCTTCCTCAATTCGAATGCCACGGGACCCACTTCCTTCATGTTCCTTACATTCTTCGCCATCTGGCTAAGTGTGATCCTGTCTGGTTCATATCCTTCTCTTTTCAACTCTGCAAACAACTCAAACGCAGTCTGCCACTTACTTCCGCCTGGCGCATTCGCCATAGCAGCAATAAGCAAGGAGTAAACACACAAAGTCGGTTTTATTCCATTGGCCTTCATCTCCTCAAAAACCTCCAATGCGGCCTCCCAAACACTGCCCCCCTTGGCAAACGCAAGGCATCTCAACAGTGCGCAGTACGCATTTACACTACGATGGACACCCCGATCCTGCATCTCCTTCCATAGTCTCAGCGCAATTGCCCATTCACCCCCTCCTTCCGCGTGAGCCAAACACAAAAACACACTAATGAACACTCTCTCGTCAATTTCAACCGAAAAGTCCTTCATTTCCTCAAACAATTGAAGGGCAATCTTCCACCGAGACCCCGGCGAAGCATTTGACAACGCTGTGATCACTGCGGAGTAGGTTGCAGGGGTTGGCTCGATGCCGGACGCTTTCATCTCATCAAAAAGCTGTAATGCTCTCTGCCACTGACTCCTCCCCCCTTCCGTGTGTGCCATAGCAGCGAACAACAGTAAGTAAGTTCTTGCATTCAGCTGAACCCCCCATGCCTTCATTTCTTCCACAATTTCAAGACACTTTCTCCAACGACTGCCTGCCGCAGGGCACCCTAACACACGCAGCAACGGATTCAAAGTTCTGAAATCCGTTGCCGGATCGAGGCCTGATGGGCGGTTCGTCATTTCTTCGTACAGAGAAATCGCGGTGTCCACCTGACTCTCACTTGCGTTCACGCCCAAAATACGAAACAGGAGGCCATAAGTTCGCGCATTCGGTTCTAGTCCGTCCTTCTCCCGAACCTCTTGAACCAACTCAACACAACGCTCCCATAAGTCCGATGCTGCAGGCGTGTCCACAAGCACGGACAGCAAACCGTTGATAGTCCATATTGTCGGTACTCCCCCCTCCTTTCTCATTTGCCCATACAAAACCATGGCAGTCTCCCACATACTCCTCACATTTTTGGCATTTGCTATGCTTTCAAGCAGGGCGGTGTAATGCTGAACAGAGCAGAGAGACTGCGACTCTTCGGACGCTTCCAAGTCTGGAACCTCCAACTTGTTTCTTTCCTTCTCCCACTCTCGTAATTCATCAAACACACGGAAGGCCGCCTCCCAATGGCTTCCCTTCTCTTTCGACGCCGCTAAAGCAGAGAGCAGAAGACTGAACGTCCGAGAATTCGGAGTAAAACCTTCTGCCTTTGAAGTCTCATAAATCTCTAAAGCCTTCACCGCCTCCTCATCTGACGGTGCTCTTGCCAGTGCAGTAAGCACGGCGTTTGTTGACTCGAGGCATGCCGGTTGACCAGCACTTCTCGAGTCTTCCCACACTCGCAACGCTTCTCTCCACAAATACCCCCCACTCACCTCCCCCATAGAACTAATCAACAAAGCCAAAGTCCAACCAGAAGGCCTCACCCCCCTCGCATGCATCTCCTGAAGCAACAATTTGGCTATCGTAAATTGAGGCCCCCCACGTGCTCGAACAAGGTTCTGCATCATCCAGTAATACGTTGTAGCGTCCCTCTGGACTTTGAGTTTCAACATATCCTCAAAAAGAAGTAATGCATTCTCCCACTCCGCTCCTCCTGCCGCCCTTCCCATGGCAAACAACATCGAATTGTACATAGCCGTGCCCGGCTTCACCTGCCCGTGTTTCATCCACCCAAAAATCTCTAACGCCTTCTCCCAATGACTCCCCCCCGGAATCTTTCCCAACACACGCACAATCGCTTCGTACGTCCCCAAAGCGGGCGCAATACCCTCCTTTCTCATCTCTTCAAAAAACTCCAGAGCCCTCTCCCACTGAGGACCTCCAACTGCCTTTTCCAAAACAGAGATCAACGCAGAATACACATGGGCGTTCCGACTCACCCCGTCCCTCTTCATCTCTTCAAAATATTCAACTGCCCTTTCCCACTGAGCACCGTCGCCTGCGGAACGGAGGTTATTGAACAAAACGATGTACATTTTGGCGTCGGGTTGGATGCCGACTTCTTTCATCTTTTCAAAAAGACTGATCGCCTTCTCTCCCATGCGGCCACTAGATCCAGTTCCAATCTCAAGGCACTGGAGGAGGAAATAGTATGTATATGAGTCTGGCTTCACCCCCTTTGCCTTCATCTCCTCAAAAAATTCCCCCATTGCCTGACACGCCTCCAAAGTCATAGGCAGAGACAGACTGCGGTCATGCCGCGCCAACCAAATGACCGAGTTGTACGTTGCTGCACAAACATTCGCACCCCTCTCTTCCATTAGTCGAAGAATCGAACGAGCAACAGCCCACTTGGGAACAATGTGAGGCGGCTGAACCTTACCCCTCACATCTCCCTTCAGATCCCCTCGATCAAGAGAAAACGAGAGAGGCGAAAAACCGCGGGGGGGGCGATCGAACTGTTTCGACCACTCCCTCGCCACGATGGAACAGAACCAATTCTTCTTCAAAGCGTTTTTTCCAGTCACCCTGTCACGGCGACACGAAGGGCCTTCGAAGGGCGCTCCCAGGGCCGTACCCCGGCTCAACCACCACCTTTGCCTGGACCGTTCCTGATCACCGTCACCCAGCCCCTCCATCTGCGCTGGGCCTACTGCCTCCGTGTTTCCACACACCCCATGCCCCGTCTCTGCAGAAGGATAGCTCAGCGACCGTCTGCAGCAGATAGCAGGGAGCCCGAGGGGGAGGTGAGTAAGCCAGTCACTGCAGTTTTCGGGGAAGGGCAGGAGGGATTGAGAGACTCTGTGTGCTGGGATTGTAGAAAAGGGCAGAAGTAGGGAGGGAATCTTGCACACGGACAAGGAGATTTGACGTCGGAGGAGAGGGCCCGAACAACGAGCGTAAGGGGATGAGGGGGAGAAGGAGACGCACGACAAAGAGAGTGAAAGAAAGAGACGCACAAATAGCTACTACGAATGCCAAAACCAACCGGAAACAAAACAACTGGGGAGGGCGCGAAGGTCTGCATCTTCTAACCGACCTTCTCAAGAAGACATGAGTGGGAAGCTTTTGGCCCAGGTTCCATGGGGTTTTCAGTGTCCGCTGCCCGGGACTTCGCGAACGTCCATGCCTTTCTTTCTGACGCTCTTCCTCTGCCTCTATCTCTTTCGAAGAAGTAATAGAAAGGGCAACTGAGTCTAGAGGACGTTCGGATGGGCCGATTTGGGCCCTTCGTTCGCGTTCTGCTTCAGAAACTATTGCTCCCTTGCAAGCAGAGCTGCTGGTTCCGGTATACACATAGAGGGAAGAAAAGGCGGTCCTCTGATCGAACGTCCAACAAAGGGGAGGGCGCAATGCCGTCTCCGTCAACACAAACGAACTCGAAGACACAAACAATCCCATGACCAGAAGCAGTGCTACCAGACGGGCGCATAGGCCCTGCCGGCTTTGATGCCTCCATTTGCCAGCAAAGGAGGTGTGAAGAAGCATGAATTTTCCTAGCGCCTTATGCAACGCCACACGAGTGACATTGGACACGCGGAACTGTCTCGGAATAGAAAAATGGAGACAATGCGGTCCCAACGCACCTGCTTACACACCCCTTGAGATCACCTGTGTGGTCAAGTGGAGAGGGATATTAATAGTGGGATCCACATATGGGAGTCTCTGAAGATCTCTGAAGAAGAGCAGAACCATTCGCAATTTCGCAATCGAAAGGCTCAGTGTGCCACTGGCACCGTCTGGCACATGTCTGGCACCCATGCACTGAGCTCCCCACAGCTGCGCACATCTGCCGATCGAACATGCATCTGACGCACTCCGTGCGAATGGCCCGGAAAGCGAAATTTATTCTTATTGCCCCTGCTTTAAATTTGGAAAGTGCCTCCTCAGCTGAAGTGTCTTACCGGGGCCGAGCTTGGCGTGCGTCAGATCTTCCTATAAACGTCGGACGCAGCCATCCGTATGGTCTGGGGGGGTGCAATTTTTGTTAAGTGCCTTCTCAGCTTCGCTTTCCAGGCCATCTGACGTACTCCATACGAATAGCCCGGAAAGCGAAATTTATTCTTGTTGCCCCTGCTTTAAATTTGGAAAGTGCCTCATCAGCTGAATTGTCTTTCCGGGGCCGGGCTTGGCGTGCATCAGATCTTCCTGTAAACGTCGGACGCAGCCATCCGTGTGGTCTGGGGGGGTGTAATTTTTGTTAAGTACCCTCTCAGCTTCGCTTTCTGGGCTATTCCCGAACCGTGTGATCTCGCACCTACCCAGGCCCTTCCGCGCGTTCGAACATGTTCGAATCCGCGCGAAATATGTTCGAACATGCAAAAACATGTTCGAATCCGCGCCGTCTCCAAAAATAAATTGTTCGAACGTGCGGAAAAACATGTTCGAACGTGCATTCGAACATGTTCGAACAAACAAGAAAACGCATCTGAACCGTTCGAACAAAAATCAGATCTGTTTGAAAATGTCATTGGTGTTCGAAGACGTCTGACTACCTGATCGAACATTGCTGTTCGAACACGTACATGCAATTTTAATGTCATTGATCGATCGATCGATCCTGTAAAAAACCTTAAGCAGTTCGGTCGATCGAGATCAAGATGGAGG
>JAHBMJ010002714.1:0-16542 GCA_018398765.1 Chromera velia | reverse complement strand
ATGCTGACATATGCTGACATGCGTCTGTCCAACACAATAGATTGAACCGGCTGGGGACAGTTGCTGTGCGTGTGGCTCCGGCTCCTTATTTCACCTATATCGGCCGCGGGCGGCGCGGGCCTGGCCGGCCTTGTGCCAGTGGCCGCGCGTCTGGCCTCCAAAACAGGTTTAAAACAGGTTTAACAGGTTCAACAGGTTCAAAACAGGTTCAACAGGTTCACTTTTTCAGATTTGAACCTTTTCTCAATAAACCTTTTCCTAGCCCTACTTTAAGCTCAAATCTACCTTAAATCTGATCAGATTTGAGCTTGAAGCTCAAATCAAATCAAATCTTATCAAATCAAATCTAGTTACTATTCAAACACTCTGTGTTACACTCATTACTTCTTTACCATACACTCATGCCCAGTGTGAGCACCGGCGTCTTGAAACGTGAGAAGGCAGAAACTTTGTGAGCGGGGTCAGGGTACAGCAAATAAACACCCAAATCTAGTAATAATCATTTTTTTCTTTTAATTTAAGGGCTAACGTCGGCTACAAATTTTTTTACATAAAATTATTATGAATGAATGAAAATGTCTAAAATATTTCGTATACTAGGAGTAACCCTATATAGTAGCTGGAACTATATACTAGCTGGACTGTATACAGTGATTTTGAATGAAGCAATCAGCCAATCAATCAATCAATCAATCAATTAATCAATCAACTCGTCAATTATTAAAATGAGTATCATAATTGTAGCTGAAGCTTTGTTTTTTATACAGTACGGTTAGGGGTTACTACTGGCCCCTTTTAGCCAGTAGCGAGTTACTGTCAGTTTGGTAACCATGAGATGGTAACCAACGGACTTGCATGAAGGCATGTACGACTACCATGGTAACTCAAGGAAAAACTCTGGTAAAAACAGTTGCTAGACCTATTTTAAAGCCTGAACACTTAACTCATTAGCAGTTTAAAGCCCTGAAATGATCATACTCAAATAATATATACTATACATAGTGATATACTACTTAGAGTTCAGTTATAAAATGATGAACATTAAATTTTACTAGAATGAACTTCTACTAATAAATGCTAAAAATATGATTTCTACTAGTCTAAAATTGGTTTTGTATAGCTTAAGTTTGACTCAAAATGTGGCCAAATCTGCTGGTAATAACTCCTAACCGTACTGTATAATAATGTTTTTAGTTTTAATCTGGCTTTTAATACTATAATTGACTATTCATTCATTCATAAATCACATATAATCCTAATCCTAATCTATACATAATGCATGTTATGGTCTATGATAGAAGCTGGCTTAGCCTGGCAAAATCTGAGTATCAGTATTGAAAGCTTAGATTGAAAGCTTACATTAAAAAACATTTGAACTGTTACATTTCTGCATTGTGAATCTGCAGCCTTTTCTCTTTTTAACTGTGGCTTTTTCAACCACGGTCGGCACGCGGCTTGCGTTCGTACGTCCTTTGCTTGGGGGAGGCAGTGGGTCCCCCTTCGTTTCTCCCCCCCTAACGCTTCTTCTAGCGCTTCTTGGGCACCCAGTCTTCTTCATCGTCTGCCCAGGCTGAGCCGAAGGCGGGGCCAAAAGACGACCCTGCAGAACCTCTTATCCGGATTCGACTGTCAAGCCCCGCAGAGGAAGTTGAAGCAACGGGGTGACGGGCCCTCTTCCCTCTCCCGTACTCTTCAGAAAGAAGCTGTGGGTCGACATCAATGCACAAAGAGTCTTCCGAATCCGAAGAAGAAGAGGAAGAGGAAGAAGAAGAAGAAGAAGAGGAAGAAGAAGAAGAGGAATCACTAAAAAGCGCAGAATCATCATTCTTTTCCTTTTTCTTTGTAGGATTTCGTCCCTGCCTCTCTCTTCTCTTCTCCCTCTTTTTCTTTTTTTTCTTCCTCTTCCGTGACGCCGCTTCAGCCCTCCGTTCTCTCTCTTCTTCTTCCTCTTCCGAACTGTTGACTATAAAGTCCAGGTCCTGAAGTGTCATGTGCTCTCTCTTTTCAGAAAAGTCCCTCCCACCTGCAAGGAGACTCTGGGAAGACCTCGAGCGATCGGCAAACTCCTCCATGCGTCTTCGGGGAAAGGAGAAAGAAGAACGAGAAACAGAGGCAGATGACGAATTTCTAGAATTCTCTCTCTTAGCACGTTTTCCTTTTTTGAAACTATCATTTCCGTCCAAATCTGAGCCTTCCTTCTCTTCTCTTTTCTTCGTCTTTCTCTGTTTTTTCTCCTGGGCTGTATGCGCGAGTTGGCTCTTCTTTTTTCCCTCTTTGTTCTTCTCTGTCTCTCTTTCTCTTTTCTTCCGTCTGTCGCCTTGCTCTGGTCCTTTCCTCTCTCGGTCTATAGCCACGGAATCCCTGTCGGCCCCTGCCGTCTCGTGCTTGGATTGCACAAGCCTAGAGGGACCAGACGTCCCTCCTGTAAAACGCTCTTTTTCCTCTTCTGATTCCTCGCAGATCATCCTGAGAGCCTCCAGACTTCTCCGACGAGCCTGCCGCCTTTCAGCTTCCACGTCCCCGCTCTGCACACCCCCTCCCCCCGCCCCGACGGCCACGCGATCTTCGTCATCTTCCAACAGCACCCTCTGCCTTTGTCTCCGATTCAAACACGAAGAAGCCATCCCTCCCGCCCTGCATCGATCAGTGAGATCACAGAGCGAAAAATTGAGGCCTTAGGTGAAGTTCTCCACTGCCTACGGCACGTTTCCTCTGCTTGGGGCACTTTCTGCCTGCTCAATGTATTCCTTCCTCGTGTTTCTCTGCAGAACCCTGAATGTCCAACCGACGTGATGCTTCCCGCAAGTGCACAAACGCAAAGAGAAGATACAAGAAATGTAAAAAAAAATTCCAGTCAAGTCTTGAAGGTACGGTATGCAGGCAGCAGCGTGACGCATTCAAACAAAAACCCATTCTCAGACGTATCCAAAAGAACCAATGTGTGGGCCATTTCTTACTTGCACCGGGATTTTCGCATTGACAAGAAAACGATTCGAATCCCTTCCCTTCACCTTTCTCTGCCCCCCCCCCCCCAAAAGAATCGAAGGGAACGGGTCTCGAAGTCCTGTCTACATCCCTCGATTTTCCATCCGGCTACGTGCCTCGGTAAGATGCATGTCTGGAAAGTACTTGCGAGATTAGACAGAGTATCGAGCTCGGAATCTGGGGGAAATCACTACGTCCCCTTTATTCCTTCCAAGCGTCCCTGGTGCAGAGAAAAGCGACAGAGGAGCGGAAGAAGACAAGTGGACTCACGGGAAGAAAAGTCTCGGTGGCGTCTATTTGGCTCGTACACCGTTAGAAGTGGGGCACAGTGTCTTCAACGTACCGAAGCTTGACACCGCCTCCAATTCCACCGCCAGAGAGAGGCGGGAGTGGTCCCTTTCGGGGAATTTCTTTGCTCCCTGTTTCAAAATCAAAAAGAATCAGCTTTTTCGGGTCAGCTCTCAGGGCCAAGGCACAGTTACTGTACAGGGTCTCTGCAGAGCAATTTTTCTCAACGTAAGCAGTGGCTTGGGTTGCTGCACCTCCGAGGCCAACGAGGGAGACGGAAAGCGTGTCTGACGCGGCCATAGCAGGTTCTTTGCTTGAGACGCACCCCATTTCCCGACTCACCGCCTAGCAGCTGACGTGTACTTCACCCACCATCAGACTGTGAATAGTTGCTGGGCTGCTAAAAGCTACAGGCGCATAAGAATTGGCAGATGTTCGTCAAGCTTGTTGCAGAATCAAACAGATGAAATTGGTGCGTCCGGCCGTCTCCGACGACGTGCCAAAAAATTAAGGGAAAACTTTCCTAGCCGTGCGGCTGCGCGCAAACCGCGCGCGAGGACAAATGCTTTATTGATCGATTTTTTCAATTCAGTTTTTTTTTTCCGCCAAAAATTTAAATGCATGCATTTATATAGAAGGCCTGCCGTCTCGCACATTGACGAACGAGTTCTGCAATTAAGAGGTTGACTTGATTGCATGATCGATCGACCCAGCAGGACAATTCGGAGTCATTTCTTCTTCCCACTGGCGAAACGGATTGGAGCCGGGTTCACTCGCGACAGCTTTCCGAGTTGAGTTTATCTTGAGTCAATCCCTTACATACCTTTGTGAAGCAGTACAAACAACAGACGCCTCGGTCGAGTAACATAAATACAGATCAGACGGGCAGCTCAGACAACCCGGTAGGGAACCGTTCGGTTGATTGCTTTCCGATCGTTTCTGAAGGCGGACATCTTTCCTTGCCAACCGCTTCCAATTTAGAGAACCAACTATCAATTCAAAAATGAAGCAAGTCGGTTTGTTGACTCTGCTTCCTTTAGTTCTCCCTCCTTCCAGTCAAGGAGCGAGTCTGATAGCTGCACTGCTTCCCAAGACCTCTAAACTGACCTCAGAAGCCTCTGGGACCCCGATGCCGATAGACGACGGCCCATGGCCCGACCACTTTCCGGACTCACACGCTCACGAGCACTGTCCCCCAACAGCAGCAAATCACGTGCCCAGAAACGTGAGGGACCTGCACCCTTCAGACATCTCTGCGTTCATTTCTCTCGGTGACAGCGTCACTGCAGGTTTTGGAATGTCAAAATTGCAGGAACACAGAGGGCGGTCATTCACAGCAGGTGTGTAACAGTGGGTATATGTATGCATACATGAGCTTGAAAACATATAAGGCATGTGTGTGGAAATTAATGTGTGTAGATGTCCTTCAAAACCCAACAAAGGCATGCATCAAGACAGACACACATTTCTTGGGCACAAAAAAGAGTTGATGTCAGTCGCACGCGCGCGCGCACACACACGCACACACACACACATCGTTGTGACACACACACACACACACACAACGATGTGTGTATATATATAGAGAGAGAGAGAGAGAGAGAGAGAGACTGCCCCTCCGTCCGTCTTGTATTTGTCTCTCTGCAGGCGGAGACAAAAACGTCACAACAGTTTCGAACATCATCAAGCACTACTCTCCGAGACTCTCTGGACAGTCGAGAGGGAGTCACTTTGTGGAGGTCGGTCTGAAGTCTGACCTAAGTCGTTGTGTTGGCACCAGTACACTGCTCAAATCACCCATCAACGTTGGTGTCACCACGATTGCAGTTGATCAGTTTACACACCAGAGTTTGTCTTTGGATCAGTTTCTGTCTTCAAGGTGCCACAAAATAACTTGAAAGCATGAATTGCGCTTCCACCCCCTGAGCCTTAGTCTGCCTGTGCGTCCTTCTGCATGCTTAGAGATCTGCCTCCTCTGTGGATGTGTGCGTGCAGATCTGCTTTGGGTACATTTGTCCCTCCAGTCACCAACCAGAGTTTGACAGACTCAATTCTGCACAGACCGGGGCTATGGTCAACAACCTTGAGGAGCAAGTCAACTACCTCATAGAGCAGAGCAAAAAGCCGGAATACAGAGAAGCGCTGAAAGGCTGGAAAATCATGTGAGTCCATAACGTATTTCTTTTACTGTCAGAAAGAACATCCAATGGTTACTGACGCAGTCGTTCGTTTGATGCACATGTCTTGCTCAAGTCGCTTTTGCAAAAAACACCATCGCTCCACGTTTCCAGCAATCACGTAAATACGGTTTTTGATAGAGCCACCCTTGTTGCTGTCAGCGACAACCGTTGCCAGCAACTGGCATCTGTGGAAACACTGCTGAAACACCCGATTGAACTAACTTTTGGGCAGTCAGGCGCCACGCACTATTGGCATTCTTGGAATCAGTAAAGT
The DNA here is from genome assembly GCA_018398765.1 of Chromera velia. NCBI lineage: Eukaryota > Chromeraceae > Chromera > Chromera velia. The sequence continues at coordinate 10,815 of JAHBMJ010002714.1, read as the reverse complement.
GTTCGCTTAAGCGGGAAAAAACGGGAGGTCGCGCTTCTCGCTGCGAGACTCGTCACTTTTTGGAAGAAATCAGCTTCACCACATTTCCTTCTATCACTCTGAAAATACATTTGACGCAAAAAACAGTTGACAAAATTTACCTGCGCGCTGAATGCCGAATCCGAACCCCTGATTCTTTGCTTGAATTTCCGCAGCAACATCCTGATCGGATTCAACGACCTGTGCTTCTCCTGCATTCTGAAGGGCACTTCCCCTGAAGACTACAAACAGTACCTCACAGACGTGCTGATGAGACTCAGAAAGGCCTTCCCAAAGTCTCTAATTAACCTGGTGGAACTATTCAGAGTCTCACAGGTTGGTTTTAAGATAATTTCTAGTAGTTGGTCTTTCTGTGTATGCTGCCCTCTCTTTCTGTTTCCAGTTCTGCCTCTCTCTCTCTCTCTCTCTCTCTCTCTCTCTCTCCCTCTCTCTCTCTGAGTGTGTGCGTGTGTGTGTGTGTGTGTGTGTGTGTGTGTGTGCGTGTGTGTGTGTGTGTGTGTGTGTTTCTGCTCTTTAATCTCTCTTATTTTCCCTGTCCCTCTGCCTAGCTTAAAGCCTTTTGAGAGGGCCCCCCTCCGTCTCCTTCCGATCCCGCTGCTTGCATTTGAACGGTTTCTATCCACCACGTGTACATTACTCCTATGCCTCTCCGTTTCTTACCTTGCACACATATCCGACATTTGCTGTTCTGCTGTGCGTGGGTGTGTGGGGGCGTGGGGGCGTGCGCATGAATCCGCGCACGAGTAGCACCTCAAACCTTCCAATAGTACAGTTTGTCCCTCTTGAGATTTTCCACTGAAGCTTTCTGTTCCTCTTTCTCGCTTGTCAGTCGTTTTACCTTCTCCTTTCCCTGCTTCCCCCTCGTTCTTTTGCTGTCTTTTCTCTATCACTCCGTGATTCTTTACAACTAAATGTACTACAAAGGCTGAAAGAAGCTTTCCTTGATTGCATCGTGGTCCCTTCCTACAGGTGTACTCACTTTCGAGAAAATCGAGTTTCTGTAAGAACATCCATCGGATTTTCCCTGTGGAGTGCGTCTGCGCGTTCCTTCCTCGGAGCTTCGGTCGGCAGAGAGAGGGATACGAAAGAAAAGGGCTCTTTTCTGCAATTCCAACTTTTCTGGCTTGCGGCTGGGGTCTCAGTTTGTTTCCACTGGCGCTTCAAATCCTTTTGTTGAGGCACCAAAGGAAAGAAAATGCGATGCTTAACTTCTCTCTCTCTCTCTCAGAGTATCGCTCCCTCCTTTCGTCTCTGTGTCTGCGTGTGCAAGTAAGTAAACATGTGTCTGCAAGTGTGTATGTGGTCTCCCTCGATCGCGACTTCAGGAGACAAATTCCGGGATGGCATGGACAAGACAGTGATCAGGTACAACCGGGTCCTCAGAGAAGTCGCGGCAGAATTTCAGGAGGAAGACGACTTCGCTGTGAATGTGAATCCGGCGCTTCAGAAAATGGACCTCGACGTTTTTGATGTCCGTCAAAAGGGGTGTCAAGGGGGAGTGCTCTCTCTCTCTCTCTCCCTCTCTCTCTCTGTGTGTGTGTGTGTGTGTGTGTGTGCGCGCGCGCGCGTGCTTGTGTCCGTCTGTCTATCTGCCTGTCTGTGTCTCTGTTACACATGTGTCTACATCTTCGTCCATCTCTTTCTCTCTCTTTCTCTCTCTTTCTCTCTCTCTTTCTCTCTCTCTCTCTCTGTGTGTGTGTGTGTGTGTGCGTGCGTGTGTGTGTGTGTGTATGTGTGTGTGTGTGTGTGTGTGCGTGCGTGTGTGTGTGCGTGAGTGTGTGTGTGTGTGTGTGTGTGTGATTGCAGACAAGTTTCCTCTCCCACTTAGACTGCTTCCATCCCTCCACCATGGCCTACCAGTACATGGCCGTGTACGTATGGAACGCGATGATCTCCAGAGAGGCCCACGAGAGCGAATTCGACCCGAACGTGGAGATCCTCTGTGCAGATGAGAACACGAGGTTCCTGGTGGACACCTTGGAGCAACCCTATACTTTCAATCATCAAGTCTCACCATCAAGGGTACAGTGAGACACTGCAGGAACTGCAGTGAGTTCGTCAGCAGCATCTGAAATTGGCAGGAAGGAAGGGAAATTCATCGAGAGAAGGGAAACTGGCTGGAAAAGAGAAGGGGCTGGTGAATCGAACAGTCAAGTTTGTCTTCTCTTTCTCTTCTTAATTCTGTTGCCCCGCCCAGCCGGCCATACTTTCCTCACATGTGAAGAAAGGGTGCGTGGGTGCAGTGCGTCGGTGGAACCAACCGGCCACTCTGCGAGAGAGAGCGCAGATCGATGAGATCGTTTCATTCGGCCGTGGGCCCGTGTGATTGTTTTGATTTTCTTTTTGCACGATAAGTAGTTGAAAGCAAACGAGTGCTCTGTCTTCAGAAGACTACTTACGGGGTCATTGAACGTTCTTTCTATGCATCAGACTGTTTGCTTGTAAGTAAACACACAGGCCAAACCTTCTTTTGCCTTGTACCGTGACTTCTTTCCCTTTGTTTCAGTTTTACCTCGTTTTCCTCCCCTTCATCTTTTGTTTCCTTTTCTTGCCCTCCTGTGTTTTTCTTCCTTGTTTTTCAATCACAAATTCAATGCAATCGTCTGGAGATCTGTACGAGTGCATGGAGGCTGCATGGTGCTGTGGAGACCGGGGAGGCAAATGATGAAATAAAGCATGGGAATGGAAGCAACACAAGACCACATTGCTGCATTGTGGGGATTCAGGGTCCGCTTCATGTTGTCAAGGCCAAAGTGCGGGGAGGCGGTTGCTTGTAGAGAGACTGAAAAGGTGCTCCTTGAAAAGGTTTGCAGATAGAGTTTGTTGATTTTTCGAAGGTTCGTTTGCGTTTTTAATGTAGCAACAGAAAGGGTGGAGGTTCGGAAGGAAGACGTCCCTGCTACCTGATGTCATCGAGACTGGTTCCGTTCTCCTGCAGGTTCTTTAACTTAATTTGCTCTTTGGTTGACTTACGGTTCTCGTCTCTTTTGTTGATTTGTTGATTTGCGGGAAAAACATTTCAGTTGCCTCCTTCGGCTTGAAGACTCAGTTCGGTCCTTCAAGCTATTGGTTCGGACAGGGAGGAAAGAGAGGTAGAGCGACTCTGGGGGGAAGAAGAGATTGCAAAGTCCAAGCGGAAATTAAAGAGAAAAATCGGAGGGCAAAAAGAATCTGTGGGGGGCGCTGACTTCTTCACCTAAGGGAGCACCATAGATCCTTCTGGCCTCTCGTAAGCGGCGTGTCGCTTCCATGTTATTCCATCTCAGTCCCTTGTACAGAAACCAATCACCTTTATTCACGAACATGACCAAATCGAGTGAAGCATAGCATGGGTATCAACTCACCTGCCGCGCTCCAGTTCATTTTGTGCCTCAAACGGCATGAATCTTCTCTCTATGCCCTTCTTCTTGATTTTCCTGATTGAGTCGATCGAGAACATCATTGGCGGGCTTGTGTTATGAACCGTCATCAATCGCACAGTGCAGCTGTACTTAAAAATCGAAAGAAAAAGTCTTAAGACTATCTAAAAAACTGTCTCCTCCCTGCATGAGCGCAGGTGTTTTTGTGTTATTCTATGACATTGCAGCGTATGTTAATTATCATGCTAGTTATTATGCAAATCAAACCTTGTTATTACATTAAATATTATTCAAATTACAATTTAAATTTTAAATCTGGGAGTTGGCGTCCCTCAAAAGAAATTGGGAACACATCCAGTTTTTAATTTTTATTCACATTTATAGATTATCCAAAAAAAACTTTAAAAAAGAAAAAAAGTTTAATCTAGAGTTTAATATAAGCTAGTTGATAAGAGTAGTTTTGAATTCTAGTTTGAATTAATTGCCAGTGAATAGTCCACATTCAATTTATAACCTACGTATAAAATTTAAATTTGGAGTTGTAACCTAGGTTCTAACTCCTTGTACCTTATTTATTCTATAGTAGAAACCTCCACTTTTTAAAATTGGGAATTAAACTTGAAATTCAAGACACCCTAGGAGAGACTCAATTTTTTATGCCTCATTCAACGCCAAATTTTATAGGCTATAAATATACCTAGAAATACACTGTATGACAATAATCACAATATACATTTTTTCGTAAGCGTTTTTTTAGTTTCATTTTTTGGCTATAGCTAAGGCTATAGTATTTAGTTGTGCATGATTCGATCAATCACATGCATTGACTAGTGCATTGATCTAGGCATTGATCAACTACGTCGCATTGATCAAATGTATGGTACTGTGATCTCAATTTTTGTATTGACTGAGGGATCAATCAATTAATAAATTAAAAGCAGGCCGGAAAGGGGGCGATGGTCTTTCACCTCAGCTACTTCTCATTCTCCTTCCTCTCAGACGAGTCCGAGGCTCCCACATTGATGCGCCCCTCCGTCGGTACGCTGACGCTACAACTCTCTGACCCCTCCTCGTAAAGCTCTCCATCCGCCTCGCACTGACCTTCTCCCCTAGGCCGCCCTGCAGTGGCGGCAGCGACTGTCACCATCTCCTCGTTCTCCCTCATGGACGAAGGAACGCCGCAGGGCGGCGGGGCCTCAGGCTGCAATTCCCTTTGACGCTCTCTCCCATGCACACATCGAGAAGACCCCCCAGATTGCTGCATTGGAGGGAGCTTCCTGACTGGGTGGTCACTTGGTTCTAGTCCCTTTTGCCAAGCACTGCCAGACTGGGTGGGAGCTCCGATGACCTTTTGGGGAACGACAGAGGTCGGAGCCTCGCTTTGACACTCAGTCGGCCGTTCCGATATGGTCTCTCGAAATGCATGAGGAGACACACCTTCCAATGCCGCCCCCCGCTGCTGCTGCTGCTGCTGAATAAAGGACTCAAGACGCACCAGACCCCCAGCCCGTGTGATTCTCTCCAGGTCGATGAAAAGAATCTCGACTTGCTTCCTGAGAGCAGACATCACACAGAGGGGCACGGAAGTGGCTGTGTCGGCAGAAACATGGAAACACCAGTCTCTTACCTACGAATGACAGATCAATTCCGGAGACTGACAATTTGAGAGTCAAAGGAAAGGAAAGAAGATGAGACAAACAAGCAGAGCATAAAGCGACGAGAGAAGAAAAGCGTTCGGGAGGGTGCCTGACCAGCCATGTAGTCCACTGTGTTTGCCTGCTTCGGCTTCCCCTCTGTCTCCCCTTCCGCTTCCTGTGTTCTGAGGTTTGCACTTCGCGTACACCAAAGTGCCATACCACAACCTCTCTCCCACATCCCTGTAATGCTTCCTTAACGCGCTCTTCCGCCGGCAGAGAAGAACCATCAGAAGACCGGCAAGAAAAGCAGAAGCAACCAGACACCCCCCCCCGATGGCTCCAGGGGTCGGTTCCACTTTTTGAAGGGCCTTCGGAGAGGAGCTTGGAAGTGACAGAAGGTGCCGCAACCCGTCGCCCCCCCCGAGATTGTCAACACCAGAGAGCCCCCCCCCCCCNNNCCCCCGCTGCTCAGGTCAATCACCACCGCTCCCACAACACCCCCAACTGCCAAACTTCCGATGAGGGCCAGGAGAACGTACACCCACCTGCAATTCAATTATATGGTGCAGCAACACTGAGTGCCTGCTTTCAAAAGAATTATTCCACTCTGCTGCTTGCCTTCAGAGCCCTAATTGGGAAGAGAAGGACGCGAACCCACGTTCTCATTCATCAAGACAGTTGGAAGATCCTTCTAAATACAATACACCGCAAGCATCGAGACACAGGTGCACGCATGTCCATGCAGAGCCAACAGAAAGTCTCCACCGCACTCACTACAGACGTGACCCAACCGCTCTCTGGATGCTGTTCGTTGGCTGCCAACGAAGCTCGCGCGGAATAGGGAATACGATGTGTGAATTAAAAAAATAGATCCATCGGACATCCGAACAGGGATGCCAAACACTCCTCTTCCCCCCGAGCTGATCGAATCCCCTCCCCACCAACACACCAAGGGATTCTGTTTGACGGCCGCACCGTCTCATCCCAAGTCTCCTGGGAGACCTGCAAGAGAGCAGCAAACAGTCCGAAAACAACGTCCGGATATGTGTATATATACTTATATGTATGCGGAGTAACGAACTCGTGTACACAGTCACTGATGAAAGAAAGGAGCAAGAGAAGTAAAAGACAGATATGAAAACAAGCCGTAGGGGCACAGGAGACGAAGAAGGGAGGGGGACTGGAGCCTTCCACAGAGGGCAGAAACAAGAGAGACGCTGAGGCGGCAGAAAGCTCAGGAACCCACGCACGCGTAGGTGTCCCAGACGCCCGCTCTGGAACTGGTAGGTAGACAGATCGAGGGCAGAAAGGAGGGCAGAGGAGGCAGGAAGACATCCAGAACACAACTGTACACTCTTCAAGCCTTTTCATCCCACTGATACACAAACAGGCAGGCAGGTACGGACAAACAATGGAGGGAAAATAAGGGCAGAGATGCAGAGACGGGTCTGAAGGATCAAGGGAATGCGTTGTGCTCTATTGACGACAACGGGAGAACGAGCAACAAAGGAGCCATGACAACTGCAGCTCCAGAGAAGCCCCAGACTGCGTTTGATAGCCTCCAGAAGGACAAGAACTTGGTGGGGCGAAGAACGGAAAAGAGACGGCAGAAGCTCACCAAGTTGTTCAGTTCCTGAGGGAGTTTTCGAGGGAAGGAGGGTCCACATCCTTTCATCCTCTCAATACGGAGCAACCAGTGCAGCCACTCACCCGAGGGCTCGTCTGCTTCATTCCAATTCCTTTTGCTTTGGTAGTTGCGCCACGCAAGACCGTGATACATCTCTACCTGTATCACTCCTAGTGTTGCACACTTAGAGGATCCAAAGACCTGGACACCCAAGAACAAGATGGAACAACAATCTTCAGAACTCGACCAGGCAGCGATAGGTCAGTGTGACATGTGATGAAACATGGCGTCAGCGATCATCGGCGTCAGAGTCTTAATTGAGCAATCTTAATTGAAGGCTAGCTGGTCTACTAAGGGAATGCTGGGGCATGCCGGGGCCCCGATGATTCACTTGCCTGGCGTAGAGGGCCCCTAAGGGCTATGTGGGCCCTGAGCCGGGCTCAGCCGCGGCCGCGGCCGCGGCTAGCTGCCACGGTGCCACCGCCGCGCCGCCGCTTTTAAAGGGACTGACCTCTTAGTATACTGAATTCAGACCCATAGAAGCAAATTGCCCCATGATCACTTTATTAAAAAAAAATCATGGTCCCATAAAAACAAATTGCCCCATCTAGCCCCATGATCCCCTTATGAAAAAAAACATGGTCTCATAGAAACAAATTGTTTTATGAAAAACAATTATATTGCGTAAGGAGGTAACTCCTCTTCTCCTAAGTGAGCGCACTTAGTTAGGTTGGGTTTCTACTACAGAAAATCTGTCAGTTCAAGGTTCACTTCCAAACTGCTTCTAGAAGCTTTGCAAGCAACTGTTGTTTACTCAATCCAGGCTATACGTAGCTAATTGAATTAATTCCATTTTATTTCTATTTTATTTAATTCTCTTCTAATACAGACTAGCATGGTGGCGCCTCCATGAGCCTGCGTGCGTGTGTTGGTCTCTGAGCTGCGGGCATCCCGTGCGGCGGCGGTGCGCGTTAGTTTGGCTCACCCCGGGATTGGCCGGTCCCGTGGCTCGCCTCACTATATGTTACGTGCCCCCCCCCCTTGGAGCGTGTGTCCCACGCGCTCTGTCCTTCTTCCCAGCTTTTCTGCAGTTAACTGCCAACCAAAATTGACCGTACAATTCCTGTCTATTCACTTTGACCGTCGCTTGAATTCTTCGATTTTCTCCTTCGCATTTCGGACTCCGAGGTGGGAGACTGGCTTCCAAGACGCTTCACTCTCAGGGAACCCCACCCATTGCATGCGGTATTGGGTTCCTCTACCTCTTCCCCGAACACCGAGGACCTTTTCGACTTCATACTCTTCGTCGGCCCAGGAGGACAATCGGACGGCCGGATGGCCCCGTCCTTCGTGGCAGTACAGCTTGCACAGCGACGTGTGCACATGGGGGTCTTTGCGGCTTCCCGCTGGCAGGGCGACTTCGAAATTGTCTCGGGACTGATCGAGCTGGGTCACTTCGAAGGGACCAAACCACAGGTTGTCGAGCTTTCGGCTGTACAGGGGAACGTCGGGCTTTGCAGCAGTTGCCTACCAGGAGCGATGGACAAGTACATAGTCCCCCACCTTGATGTTATCGGTTGGGCGGCGTCGCCTGTTGGCATTTCGGATTTGACTAGACTGGGCTGCTTCGAGGAAGGCGCGGGCGGACTCAATGGCTTCTCTGTATTCCTTCAAAAAGTCAGAGGCCTCGGGGGAAGGCTGGACAGAAGGAGAAAGAGAAAGAACAGGGAGCGTGAGGGGTTCTCTTCCGTGTTCAAGCTGAAAGGGAGAACGACCTGTCCCGACATCGACAGATGTGTTGTATGCAAATTCAAGGGACGGGATGAATTCCGCCCATCGGTGATGCTGGGTCTCAACGAGGCAATGGAGGGCCTCCTCGATTGTTCGATTCATACGTTCTGCTGACCCTGGTGTGTCGTGGTGTGCCGTCGTGGAGAACGACAGGTGCGTGCCTGAGAGGGTGTGTAGGGTCTGCCAGAATCGAGATAGAAATTGGGGGTCTCTGTCACTGAGGATCGTACGCTGCCACCCCTTCTTTACTGTGACGTTTTCATAATATAGCCGGCCTGCCTGCTCTGCTGTTGCTGTTGTGTGGGTCTGGATCAGGCATACCCCTTTTGACAGAGAGTCAGTGACAACCATAAGACGGTCAACCTTCCGGTGTATCGACAACCGAAGAATGGAGGTCTGGGGGGGAAACTCTGGTAAGAATGTATGGATGATGCCAGACTGATGGTGTCTATCATGTGCAGTGAAACACGGCGGGGCCAGGTGAGGAGGGAGATGATCTCAGCGCTGAGGGACAGTGCAGTGGACGGGGATCTGGAGGGCTGTGACCTTCTGGAACTCGTTTATGCTTTCATCATACAGAAGAAGAGGGTTGAGGCTCTCTGTCTGCAGCAAGAGAAGGAGGGAAAGGGGGGAAAGAGAATGGGAGGTCGCCAGGTGGGACTTGAGTGACTAGGGACTCAAGAGCATGTCGGGAGGAGCAGTGGTCAGTTGAATGTTTAAATTAATTTTGATTCTTCTTTTTTATTGTCTTTGTCTGATGAATTGCATGAGAAAGTGAGGGAACTGGTTGGAGTGATTGGGAAGGATACAGGGAATGGAAGGGGTTTTGGCAGGGAAAGTGTGAGAGAGAAAATGGAGTCTGACCTTGATCGTCTTTCCCTCAGATTGGCTGGGGTGCGGATGTTTGTTGTATCCCTTGATGTGCACGTAGTTCAAGCCTGTCCTGTTTGCGCATCGGAGATTCATAGATGCGATTGCCCGTTGACGACGGTTCTTGTCATTCAGACAACACAGCCACCTTCATACACTCTCTACGTTATGCCTACGTCCCCTGAGGATGTGATGAATCCTTCTTACAAGCTTCAGACTGTCTTTAAGAGAGGGTTTGTTCAGAAATGTTTGAGGAGACTTGTATATTCCCATTCGCTGGCTGCTTCTACATGGTTGGGTCTGTCTGATACGAAATATTCTTCCTTTCTGAGAGAGGTCAAGGATGCTTGTGCTGGGGTGGGAGAGGATGCATCATGGTGGGACAAGGGAGTCATATATTTGATTTGGTCACGATGGAAGAGAGGCTTTTATATTGGAAGTACCATTGGTAGGGCGCTTGATCGGTTCTTTCAGCACCTCACGAGTGCATTAAAACCGCGTCGCGTTGGGAAGAAATGTAATAAGATGGGTCGTGGGTATGTACATCGCTTTTATTCTGTTTTGTCTGCTGATGCTTTCAGACACGGCCTCTTTGTTATCCTTCCTATTGCAAACTTTAAGATTGAGGGTGGTCAGATGAATTTGCGCATGATGGAATACTTATGTATTCGTGCATACAAACCTACATGGAATACAGTTGGTGTGTTGAGGAGATTCAAGAATGACCCGGTGCATAATTTGAGGGACCCTAATAAAAGGGATGTTCGCTCAATTGCGTGCAGGTGTAGTGACAGGGTCTCAAGTCTGAGAAGGAGACTTGAATCTTCTGTTCACATGTCGAAGTTGGTGGGAAGAGTTGATAAAGGGGGCATTTTCCAATCTCACTCCCTTTTCCTTTACAGGGTCACTGGCGAAGAGGGTGTGGGGGCGAAGAGAGGGGAAGAGGACGTGATTTCTCTTTTTCGTGCACGACTGCTGACTGCATTGTTCAAGAAGGTCCTTCCCGATTCGTCTCTTCGTTCATTTGATGCGACGAAGAATGATTTGAGTGCATGTATATGCATGGTGCCCAGGGGCGGGATTCTTGGGGGAGGGAGGGCAACTTTTGACTTGAATGTGAGACGGATGTGCGAGTTGAATAGCTGGTCAGCAGCGACTTTGCTCAGAGGGGAACTGATTACGATTCGGGTGCCCCTCGCTGACTTGTCTTTTTTCCGATCTTTTTATTTTGCCATGTTTGAGGAGATAAGGAAAACTGTGTCTCCATTGTCAAACGTGAGGCTTCGCCTTCTCCCTACAAAGCTGACTGATCTCCAACAGACTTTGGACAATACATATGGGATTTGTGGGGAAGGAGGAGGGGGTGAAGGTTCTTCTTGTGGATTGTCGTGTCGTTGTAGAGAGATTGCAGAATTATTTGATCTTCCTTTGCTTGATGGTCATGTGTGTTATCTACTGTCTGCGTCTTCCTCTCTTAGATCTTTCTTCTCTC
>JAHBMJ010002713.1:0-16230 GCA_018398765.1 Chromera velia | reverse complement strand
TTCTTTTCCCCTGCACTGACGAAAAATCAGAAGCGCCCGACACACTGGGACTTGGACCGCCACCTGCAGACTCGGGAACAGGCGACGGACGGGTGTGTATACACCGATTTTCTCTCATACACACAGAGCAACTGTCCGCCTTCAGATTGCTCCCGTGGGACTCTCTTGCACAGGGAGTGGCGATTAACAGTTGTGATGATGCAGAGTGGGATGTGAAAAATACTGTTGGATTCTTCAATGTGTATGACTGACTTTTAGCTATTTCAGCGCTCTGTGCCCTGCTGGCGCCGTGAGCGTTTGCTGCCTCAGCTGTCAACTCCTCTAACAAATCCGGAGGAAGAGGTGTCGTCACGTCCTTGAGCGCTGCGTAATCACCTGCACAGAAACACATACACACACACACACACACACACATACACACCGATACACACTCACAGAGAGAGAAAGAGAGAGAGAGAGAAAGAGAGAGAGAGAGAGAGAGAGAGAGAGAGACGGAGAGAGAGAAAGAGAGACAGAGACGGAGAAAGAGAGAGCTAAAGAGAGGGAAGGGGAAAGGGAAAGGGAAAGAGAAAGAGGTCGACATGCAAGCACAGAGACACAGGGACACAAAAAAAAGAGAGAGAGAGAGAGAGAGAGAGAGAGAGAAAGAGAAAGAGGGAAAGAGAAAGAGGGAAAGAGAGAAGACAGGGGCAGACACCAACCTTTGAGAAATGCAAAACTCATCGGAGTTCTGCTCATAAGGTCCCGGTTTCCGGGCATCCCCAGCTGGTTATGGATTCGAGGCGTGAGGTTTCCTAATGTTGATAGGAACTCACCAAGGACCTTGCGAGGGAGAAAACGTTCACAGTTTTTGAAAGCCTCTGGGAACCCTGAGGACGAGGACTCAAGAACGAGACAGAGATCTTCCCCCACTTGCATCCATGCTTCATTGAGCAGTTCAGCGCCCTCGTCGGCCTTGGTGACTTCCGCATCACCCATTTGGACCACGCGGCTGAAAGCATAGACAGCGATACACAGTCAAGGAAAACAATGAGGCATTCATCACACGAAGTCAGTCAAGGAAGGAAAACAATGAGGCATCCATCACACGAAGTCAGTCAAGGAAGGAAAACAATGAGGCATCCATCGCCCAGTCAGTCAAGGAAGGAAAACAATGAGGCATCCATTGACTGACTAATTTGGAGGGAACTTCAGCTTTTTCCTCGAATCCGAGTGAGAAAGACCTGGGGGAGGTTGAATGAGAGATACAAATGGCCCTTCCAAACTTTCGGAGGGGCCGCAGCCAACCACAAAGAAGCGGACCCGGCTGTTTAGCGGCACACGAATCTCCACTCGTTTCTTCCCCCCCCCTGTTGTGTTTTCGTCCTGCATTCCCTCGTTCTCAGTCCAATGGCTGAGGAGCTCTACCTCCACAAAGTTTGGGTACGGGCCGTCTTTTTCTGGTTCAGTCTCTAGAAGCAGCGGTGCTTTTGGATAGAAACGGTTTGGAATTTGTTTTCCCACACGTCCAGGGGGGCGCACACTGCACCTTCCATTCCCTGCATGCCCTGGCTCGATTTCGGACAGCGGTGGAGGGGGAGGGGGTGTTTGACTAAAACAAGACTGACAGTGTCTGCGGTTAGCAGACGGGGAGGAAGGGGGCGAAGTCTCGGTCAATGATATATGGGTGAGCTTAGGCTTGGGGTTGCTTTCAGTGTTTTCAAGGACTTTGCCAGGGGAGGATGGGAGGCATGCACTGCCAGAGGATCCACTATCATCAGGGACAATGGGAACGTGCTGTGACACACTACGCTCACTGGGGGCAGAACAAATGCGACGGCGTCGTTCTTCGACAAAATCAAGACCCATCATTTCCTCTTTTCCACCCTTGAAGTCAAAAGCGGCAAAGAGACGTCTGTCTAGGTCAGTTGGGGGAACTGAACTCTTTTGACGAGCCACTGCAGAAGCACAGAGTGCAGGAAGAGTGGCGGGAGTAACACAGTGACCAAAGCGAGAGAAAGTTTGCTTGAGGTTGTGATTCAAGCCCCCCAAACTCGCGGTCGCTCCCGCATACCGCAAGCCGCAACTTGTGACCCCGTTCATCGGAGCGCGAGAAACAAAATTAAAACTCTCCACTTTATTTGTGCCCCTGCAGATACATCTGAATTTCGGGAGGGGGAAAGCGGGGTTGTTTTGATAGTGTACCTTCTCCTCTTTTGTCACGTACATATCAATTTTCAGTCCATTTCCACCTGCCTCCTCTGGTAGATTCGGGTCTGTAATGCAGCTTGACATGAGATGCTGCATCATGTTCGCCCAGATCTGTTCAAAACCACGGAGAAAAAGCTTTCCCAACTGGGGGTTCTCTGCCTCAGACTTTTTGTAACCTGAATAGAGAGCCGTGAGCCTCTGTGGGACCGTGCGGAGATCCCCGCACGTCGCTTTACAGTGCACTTTCACGTCATTCCTTCTCTGAGTCTTCAGGAGCTTCTTGGCAGCCGCTTCATCACAGTGGAATGTGCATTTGACTGCCTCGAGAAGAGCTTGGTAGTGGTTTGGATCGACGTCATAGATGCAGTCGAACCAGTCTCTTTGGAATCGGCCAGCCCAGGGGTGACCAGAGTTGAGTCCTTCCTGCAAAAGAAACAACATTGCATGGAAGCGATCACTTTGGATCACTTGCCAATGAACAATCATCCAAAACCTCACATAATGCTCATCCAGTCAAACAGTCAGTGACACTTAGCCTTCTTGCGTTAAAAGAAGATTGAAACACGTAGATGCCTTCTAAACGCTTCTGAAGTGATTCAATCTGGCAGCGAATGGCGCCACACTGACCAGGTTGCGGTTGCCCAGATGGAAAGCGTCCAATTTCACGATAATGTCTGGGAAGATTTCCTTCAACATCCAAAGGAAGACGTTGTTGCCACAGCAGTTGCAGTCGCCGTAGAACACCTTTGGCATCGGTTGACCGTTCCTTTTGCGGCTATCCTGAGCGTAAACAGAACAGGAACACAAGAAGGACACATCAGCGGCATCGAAGGACGCATCTGAAGGATGAATAAAGATCCTAGATGACAACAAAAAATCAATACAAAGGCGCCAAAATTTGTGCAAGCGGGCGTGAGTTGACGTCACTGTTTCCTTTGGTTCCACATTTGTTTGTTTGAGAGCAATTGCAAGGTGGAAAAATTTAGAATGCTTCTATAGATAATCATAAAACAAAATAGCTAGAAAAACATGATTGCAGCAGAACAAATTTTTTCTACTGTACTCTACCGACCCGAATTGCCTCCAAGACGGGACGTATCTGGTCTTCTGACTCAACATCGATGAAAGTCCAGCTTTCAACTTGAGAGTGGTTGTTGAGGACAGAATACTTCTTCGGAGGCCCCCCCCCATTGGCGACCTACACAAGATGCATTCCGTCTGCTGCCAGAATCAACCCCTGAGTCTTCGCTTGGAATGCTTTTGCATAAGGAATGACGTCCTTGTCGATAATATCGCAGAACACCTCACGCACCGTCTGTGCTTGGAAAGTCGGTTTGGGAATGTCGCTGATTTCGGGAATAAAAATGTGAGCACGCTTCTCCCTCACAGCTTGCGCTGCATAAAGCGGTGACGTTCTGCACACATCCGACACGTAAGAAAAAATGTCTCATTCTAGGTTTCATTGTTGGTTCATAAAAGTCCTTCTGCGTAAAACTGCGGGCAACCAAGCTCTAAAATGCATAAATTCAATGGCAGTTTGATACCACGCCGCATGCAAAGAGGCCGGACGGATCTGTACAAGCCTGAATCAAAAGTTTGAGAGACGTTAAACACAAACCAGAACGTGGAGTCCAAGCTGTTTACTCACTTTTCAAACAGTTGCTTCTTTGCGAGAAAGGTGGTGTAGTCGGTGTTGATCGTGTTGTCGTACAGATTCGATACTTTCTCCGCAAACATGGTAGGCTTGGCACTTGAAATAATGTTCAGCGAGAGAATCTCTATGACAACTCGCATGTCGATGAGCCCCCCCCCCCTCCCCAAGAATTCTAGGGCTCGCTGTACCTGGTCTCCCTGCGCGGAGAGAAAGGGCATGGACAAGCTGTCAAACTCCGACCTTATCCCTTTCTCAGTCTTGCACTGTCGGTTGGAACACAGCATTCTCGTCCCACAAGCCCAGCAATTCTCCCCAAGATCTGCAGATAACAAATAGCATACACGAAATGGACAGCACCTTCATTGATGGATACAGAGAAAAGACTGATGCAAAACGAAAAAACGAGAGAAGTAAAACCTCGGAAAATTTAAAAGAATAAAAGAAAAGAAAATTGAATTCAGGAGAAAGAACTAGAAAAGTAAAGCATGCCTCTCGCTCACCGATCATTTGTCGAGGTCCAGTTGGAGATGGCCTATTCGCAGTGCAACATGCACCGCACTTAGGACATGTAGGCCCATCCTGTCCAGCAGCCGCAAACAGGGCTTTCCACTCCTCCCCCTTACAAAAGTTGATGAAGACCAGCTGTTTGGGCAAATATAAATCTCTCCCATCCGGGATGACTGAACGGGGCATCTGATTGAGATGCAGTGTCGTGTTGGGAAGGTCTTTCCCCAGGTTTGCCTTGGGATGGTACCTGCGCAACCCAAGCTCAACATACTCTTTTATTTCTTCCCGACAACCCCAGCCGGACGTCCCCATTCCATTTCTCTTTTCTGTTCCCCCCCCCCCAGTGACAGCGTATGAACGCAATTTTGCCAACACTCCTCCCCACAAAAACCCCGCATCATCCACGTCAAGCGTATGGAAAGGGTCAGGGGGGGGGTCTCCCCAGGACTCTCCTGCTTGAAATTGCGCCGAAGGGTTAGAGGCCGTGGGGGGGCTGGAAGCCATGTCGGTATGGTGTTGGGTGTGGGAGCTATGGTGGTGGGTTGGGCTGTGGGGTATGCCACTGGGTGGTGGTGAGGTGGGGTGTGGGTTCGGGAGGTTGGGTGGTGAACACTTTTCTGAAGGGTCAGAGGGCCCGACAGAGGCATCAGGGGGATCAGAAGCAGTGGATTGGGGAATGGGGTTTGCGGGACTTGTGATTGCAACACGACGTTCAGCAGTGAGGGCCAAAATGGCTCTTTCAGACGGCTTCTGAGGGGTAATCATCTGAAAAGGGGCATTCTTTTTCTGTATTTCTGCTGTCCACGCCACCTGCTGGGCACCCACAGCCCCACCCTTTTCGTTCAGATGTGGTCTCCAAGCCTGGAAGAGGCTCAGAGCCTTCTCCTTCCCGAACTCCTGTACAGGGAAGACTCGTAAAAAGGTTAATAGACTCCCCTCTGTGACCCGTGCTCTCAAAAATTCTTTCTCTTTTGCTCTGTCTGCTGCTGTTTTCCTTTCAAGCCGATTAAAATGATCTCCCGAGTGCTTCAAGTGGATGACAGGGGCATCTGGGCCGGCGTAGTGTAGAACTTGGATGCCTTCAATCGGTTGGTGGAGCAAAACAGTCTCGCCCATCAACAGAGCACGCAACGAGGCCTCTATTTGAAAACAATAATGCTTTGGGAGGGCAAACAGAGACAGACAGAGATCTCTGACAAACGGTTCACAAAAAAAACCGCCATCAGCAGCACTGACAGCCGTTTCTACTCCCCCGTGCCTCTCTAGCAGGCTGAAAATTTCTTTCTCAGATGAGTCCAGAAGGGCTTTCTCCTCAAGACTCAACCTCCAGGAAAAAAACAATTTCCCCCATGCTTCCTCTGTTGACACAACCCCTTTCTGGACCGCATAACGTCTCACGTCGTTGCTAGTCCATTTCTCCTCACTCTCTTCCAGACAAAAATGTCCGAGGCCCTGATTTCTATCTATAACACGATACTTCACATTGTGTCCTGCCTTTTGGAGTTTCTCGAGCAACAGATCTGGGCCCACCCCCCCGCCCTGCGAAATCCCCTGTTTCACTGTCGCTGCAACACATAAGCGGGCCACTGCGCATACATCGGCAAACGTGGGAAGTGTGAGGCCTCCCGGCACCTCAGGAGATAGAAGGGGTTTGCCTCTTAAGACAGACATGAGAGACGAGACAAAACGACTTCGCACCTGCTGTCCCGACACCTCCAGAACGTGTCCTGATGCGAAAGAGCCCTCGATCCGATACACAGAGGGATCGATTCGAGGCGCAGTCATAGCATGGTCCAGACACATCCCATCCCCCCTCGCCTTCTGTTGAAGGAAATAAGATGGGGCAAAGAGCTCATTTTCTCCTAATGACAAACACTGGCCTCGCCAGTTTCTTGCGTCATCGGAGTTAAGTACTCTTTCAAAACCACCAACTCCGGAGGCACCGGGTCGAGCAAAAGAAAAAATGTAGTCAGAGACAGCAAAAGGTCTCTGAAAATGCGTGACAGGAAAGAGCTTTTGCTGGGGTGCCCCCCCGATAGGTGGGGAGGAAGAGGGGGGCGGGGAGGGGACTTCGTGCGGACAGTAACCACAGTTGCAGGCTTCGACTGGGACAGCAGCGCTTTTCCTCAGGGGGAGACCAAACGACAAAGGACGAGACTTTGGACGAAGAGCCAGAGGTTTGCTTTCCGGAATTAATTCCTTGGCATATGGCTTGCTTGCGTATTTCGGGCACTTCATTATCTTCTCCCACTTCTGAAACCAACACGACCCCTTCCGAGGCTGTTGGCACTTCCACGGCCTTTGTTTACCTTCAGCAAAGCTGCGCAGCTCCCTCTCCCACTCCTGCAGGAAGGAAAACAATGAGGCGTCCATCGCCCAGTCAGTCAAGGAAGGAAAACAATGAGGCATCTATCAGACGAAGTCAGTCAGGGAAGGAAAACAATGAGGCATCCATCACACGAAGTCAGTCAAGGACGGAAAACAATGAGGCATCTATCACACGAAGTCAGTCAGGGAAGGAAAACAATGAGGCATCCATCACGAAGTCAGTGACTGACCGTTCGCGAAAACAAAAAATTCAGCAGGCTCCCTTCGCGAAGACAAAAAATTCAGCAGGCTGAATAGAATTCAGCAGGACCCTTCGCGAGTGGAATGCAAGTGGGTATCAGAGGCGGGGATGCAAAGGAGGGCAGGTATACAGCCAGCCAGCTGGGGAGAAAAGTCTCTCTGTCAGTTTGATCGACGGTTTCATGTTTGTGGTATATATATATGCATGCATGCATGCATGTATCGGTGCCACTGTAACATGCATGGACCCCGGCGTGATGCTTGCCTCGCGATGCATGCCCAAGTAGATCTGATGCTTGCCCCGCAGCGCGGCCCCCATGCGGCCCCCTCAGTGTCTGCTTGGAGTAACTTAACTCTTCACGCATTGAATGTATGAGCTCTTCATTGTGAGTCTTCAATTTGAACCCGTCTACATCGATGAATCAAATGCCAAAGTCCAAAAAACGAGAGAGGAAGATAGTCGAAACACCAGGACCCCGCTCTGAAGACAGGATAAGTCAGATCGGTGTTGCATGGTTGCTACACCCTCGATACACGTGCTTTTCCTTTTTCTTTTTCCCCTCTCGCTCGCTGCTGTTTCATTCTTCCCCGTTTCTTTTGCCTTTCGTGCTTATCGAGTCGGTATGGGAACTTCTTCTTCCAAGTCCTCCTCTGCCTCCTTGTCCCCTCCCCTGTTGGACAGGAAGGTGACGACAGTCGGAGGAGACGGGGAGGCTTCTTGTCGTCTGACGGTGCTGCAGTGGAATGTCCTTGCACAGGCTGTATGCTACAAGGAGGATAACTTTGTTGAGTGCGAGGAGGAACATCTCACCCTCGAGTACAGGTTTCCCCTCGTCGTGGCGGAAATCCTGAGGTGCAATCCTGATGTGATATGCCTGGGTGAGGCGAGGAGCTAGATCTTAGTTTGCATGCGTATCATGTGGACGGACTGTATATATATCCTTGTCGATTTTCAAACTCACGCAGACAGCCCATCGCTTGTGCCTGTGGGTGTGAATAGCGCATTCGTTGGAGGATGAAGTGAGTGAGTGCGTGAGTGAGTGAGTGAGTGAGTGAGTGAGAGTGACTTTGTTTGCCTTTGTGTGTATGCTTGTCCAAGTGTGTGTAAAAGTGCGTGTTTCATTGTTGGTGTCCAACAGTGTTTCTGGTTTTCCCGTGCCAGGCGTTGCGCAACGCTCTCTCTCTCTCTCTCTCTCTCTCTCTGTGTGTGTGTGTGTGTGTGTGTGTGTGTATGTGTGTGTGTGTGTGTGTGTGTGTGTGTATGTGTGTGTGTGTGTGTGTGTGTGTGTGTATGTGTGTGTGTGTGTGTGTGTGTGTGTGTATGTGTGTGTGTGTGTGTGTGTGTGTGTGTATGTGTGTGTGTGTGTGTGTGTGTGTGTGTATGTGTGTGTGTGTGTGTGTGTGTGTGTGTATGTGTGTGTGTGTGTGTGTGTANTGTGTGTGTGTGTGTGTGTGTGTGTGCGTGTGTGTGTGTGTGTGTGTGTGTGTGTGTGCGTGTGTGTGTGTGTGTGTGTGTGTGTGTGTGCGTGTGTGTGTGTGTGTGTGTGTGTGTGTGTGCGTGTGTGTGTGTGTGTGTGTGTGTGTGTGTGCGTGTGTGTGTGTGTGTGTGTGTGTGTGTGTGCGTGTGTGTGTGTGTGTGTGTGTGTGTGTGTGCGTGTGTGTGTGTGTGTGTGTGTGTGTGTGTGCGTGTGTGTGTGTGTGTGTGTGTGTGTGTGTGTGTGTGTGTGTGTGTGTGCGTGTGTGTGTGTGTGTGTGTGTGTGTGTATGTGTGTGTGTGTGTGTGTGTGTGTGTGTGTGTACAGAGGAGGTTGACTTTTTCGAGAGACTGGAGGAGAGTTTGGGGAAGGAAGGATTTGAGGGGGCCTTCCACCCGAAACTGGCAGACAAGCCGGAGGGACCCCAGAGAGACGGCACGGCCATCTTCTGGAAGACCTCCCGGCTCTGCTTGGCTGTGGAGGGGGAGACAAAGAGGGGAGGGGTGCAGAGGATGAGGTTCTCGAAGGAAGGGGAGGTGGCGTGTGGGGCGGGGGGGGAGGCCGAGAGGGAGGGGAAGGCAGCTACACAGGGATTTTTGGAAGTCCATTTGAAAGGAAAGGATTCAGAGTAAGTGAGTTAGGATCTAGGTGGGTGAGTGAGTGAGTAAGTGAGAAAGTAGGTTCAGTGAGTGAGCGAGCGGGTCGGTACATGTGTCGGAGTGTAGTTGAGCGAGTGACTGCCTGCCTTCTCATTGACTTTCCCATGAAAGTCAAGAACTCTGTTTCTTCCTTTCTCGGACAATCCCTGAATTTGTTGCGGCGAGAAGATAGAGACTTTCCGTGAGACCTATAAACACATACGAAGTGTTATCAGCAAAGGCATTTCCCATTAAAATAGTCCCCTCCATGCTCCGCTTTGTTCCCCTCTCCCCTTCCCGCAGTGTCCCTCCCTTGATGGTCATTGCCACTCACCTGAGGGCAAAGGAGGAACACGAAGTGACCCGCGTGGTCCAAGTGAAACAACTGATTGAGTCAGTCCCTCCCCTCCTCTCCGTTTGGTTGTAAGAAAATGATTTCGCGGATCCTGGTCGATTTTCTCGACTTCCTGGTCTTGGTGTGAGGCTGAGAGGGGCTCAGAAGTTACTTCAACAGAAGGAAGGGTGACAATGAAATTCAATTTCTCTCTTTTTTTGAATGGTTCTATTTCCACCCGGTGCATGAGAACAAAAAGTCAACGTGCATGACAGAGCGATCTGATGGATGCAGTCGTTCCACTTCTTCTCTCTTCCTCTTCGCGCATGCACGTTCTTCCTCTCCGTGCAGCCATCTGAAGAAAGTGAACCCGAAGCGGTGCTTCGTGTGCGGAGGTGAGCCTGGCTCAATAGGATAATCTCACATGTTCTCTCTCTCTTTCTCCCTCACTCACACACAGACGCGGACACGCGCCCGCGCACGCGAAAGAACGAGGACTTGCGCACAGACTCATGTATGCACAGAGGGAAGGAGGTGTGTGTGCTTGTGAGTGTGTGTGTGTGTGTGTGTGTGTGTGTGTGAGTGTGTGTGTGTGTGTGTGTGTGTGTGTGTGTGTGTGTGAGTGTGTGTGTGTGTGTGTGTGTGTGTGTGTGAGTGTGTGTGTGTGTGTGTGTGTGTGTGTGTGAGTGTGTGTGTGTGTGTGTGTGTGTGTGTGTGAGTGTGTGTGTGTGTGTGTGTGTGTGTGTGTGAGTGTGTGTGTGTGTGTGTGTGTGTGTGTGTGAGTGTGTGTGTGTGTGTGTGTGTGTGTGTGTGAGTGTGTGTGTGTGTGTGTGTGTGTGTGTGTGTGTGTGTGTGTGTGTGTGTGTGTGTGTGTGTGCGTGAGTGTGTGTGTGTGTGTGAGAGAGAGAGAGAGAGAGTGTGTGTGTGTGTGTGAGTGTGTGTGTGTGAGTGTGTGTGTGTGAGTGTGTGTGTGTGCAGACTTCAACGCCCCTCCCGAGTCTTCTTCTGGCAGCGCTCTGGGAGCAGAGGGCCAGGCTGAGGAGGGGGGGGGCGTCCTTCCCTTGGCATCTCTGTTGACGAAGGATACTGCCGAGGCACTCACCTACACGACATGGAAGATCAGACCGAAGGGGGAGGTGAAGAGAGTTATAGGTCGGTCGCTTGGTGAATCGATTCCTCTTGGAAAGAGAAAAGAAATGTAAAGAAGAAGCAGAGAAGAAAAAAAGATAGGAAGCAATTGTTCTTTTGGGGGGGAGAAGTCGCAGGAGCCTCAGTTCACACACACACGTACAACACACACACGCGCACGCACACGGAGGGGGGGAGGGAGAAAGAGAGTGCGAAACAGGGAGAGCTCAGAGAGGAAGCAGAGATTTTGCACAAACAAATCAAAGGGTACACATAGAGATCAGCATGAGTGGTCACTCTGTGCTCTCTCTCTCGCTGGCTTGCAGACTACATCTGGTACACGGGGGCCACGCTGCGTCCCCTCTCTGTACTTGGAGTTCCGACGGCAGAGACGGTCCCAAAATGCAGATTTCCGCATGCCGGCTACCCCTCCGGTCAGTGCAGTGCATCCTTCTAGATCGCTCTGTGGGAGCTTGAAAAGAAGTGAGAATACCCATACACGCATGCGTGCGTCAGTGCATCTACGTGATTCTTTGCGTCTCTGTGAGACGCGGTGTTGGCGTGTGTGTGCGCGCGCGCGCGTGTGTGTGTGTGTGTGTGTGTGTGTGTGTGTGCACAATGAGAATATTCTCGCTGTGAGAAGTTGTTTTTTTCTCTCTCACTTTGGTAGAATATGAGTACATTCTTTGCGTGTTTCCATGGGGTTTTCCTATTTGCTGCTTTGTTGATGTGTCTGGTGGCCGGCTTTGCTCGCCTACTGCTGAGGTCCTCGAAGTCTTTTCTTTCATTGTGCTCATACTGTGCTTGCATGGTGCATCCAAAGCATACTGGGGCTCCTATATTCATTCATTCGTCCTCTCCAGTTGTGAAAGTGATGCATCCAAACCAGGTAGCTTGTTTGTGCCTCCGTGACGAGGCATGGTAATCGTCTGAGAGTCCTCAATCGATTCGCACTCATCTGAATCGGTTTTGCCCCAAGCCGCCTCATTCTCCGTGCCCCCCCCTCAGTGACAATTACTACCTGTGTGTTTGCTGCAGATCATCTGGCAGTCGTGGCAGAGTTTGGGGTTTCATGAATCTTGGTGTGACTGGCCCAGTGACCGCATTTAGAATTCAGATTTCAAAACGCTTAATTCATTTGTCTTCTTATTAATTGCTTGATTAGCGCCAATTCATGTAAACTAGAGCTTCTACAAAAGCTTAATGATCGAACTAGTGATCGAACTGTCTCTCGTGCGAGCCTAGGTGCGAGCTCTCACGTGTACGTACCCTTGCTGTCTAACGTTAAGAGCCTAAAAATAGTGTTATATAAAGAACTAGCCAAAGAAGGAAAAAGTCTAGAAAAAAGTTTGTATATATAATATGCAGTCATTTATTTTTTTAATTAAAAAGATATAAAGTTCAGACTATAGGGTTCCGATAATATAATTAAATTTTAACCACAATTTTAACATTATTTTATAAAAACCATATCTCATTTTTATTTTCATAAGATATGGAAAAGACGGGAATCTAGTACAAAGTCTAGGCACAAAGTACTACAAATTTTTTAAGTTATCAAATCATTCTAGAAATCATTCAAGTTTCCCTAGAAGTTTAAATCAATAGCGGGAAGCTAGGGAGGAAGATGATGATGATGAAGAGGCATCTAAAGAGGCATTTCAATGCCATGCATTTAAAATTTGTTTCTGCTGTCCAGCCTACTTTTTACCCTATGCTGTTAGGAGTAACTACCGGCCCTTCTTAGAAAGCTGTTGGTTACCATCAAATTAGTAACCAAAATTTGGTAACTGGGGAGGTCTGAGAGGACTGGCTGTATCAGACTCTGAGTGTATCTGCTTATAAATGTATTGAATCGAAATCTAATATAAGAGAAACACACTTTTAAAAACTGTATACGAGGTATACAAAATATTATTTTTAAAGTTTTTTGTCTAGGTTATTTCTGTATAATATCAAGAACTTGAGTCACTTCACTTCAACTTATACATATTTGTGGACATGAGAGAACTTTACAATAAATCTATCTTTGCTACTCGGTTTACCCACTAGTTTGTCTTACTTAAAAAAACAATAATCACTGTTTTAGTTACCGACAGGGTTGCTTTTCTGGTCGGTAACAGGTCTAGTCTACCGGCAATTGCCGGTAACCGGTAATGGCCTCAGTCTGCCTTCCTTTTACCGATAAAAAAAATAATAAAAATTAGCGTCCCCAAAAAAAAATTTCGCCTGCAGCGCCAACCCTCAAAAACATGTTTTGAAGTGTTTATTAGCATTTGAAAAGCCTATTCACACAAAAAAAAAATAAAAAAGATATTTAAAAAATATAAATTTTCGTATGTTGCTGTCGTCAGAGTTTCTCTGAAGTGCTTTGGCCCACTTTTTTTTTAGTCCAGCCTATCATACTCGCTCTCCCTCTCTTTGTCTACTCACACACAAACCCAATTGCCTTTCGTTTACATACTTGCCCTCCCTATCTTTATAAACGCCTAACCGCCTTTCGTTCACATACTCGCTTTCCCTGTCTCTGTTCGCTTATTTACTTATGATGCTTTCCTGTCTGCTTGCTTACAGATGGCAAATCTCCACCCCCCTGGGTCTCTGGAGTCAGAGGCCCTTCCAAGCCTCAGACATCAGCTTTTAGCGGCGGGTCTTTCTTTGGAGGCTGGAGCACTGGATTGGGGGGACTGCCCAAACTTTGAGGTGGACTCTTTCTGTTATTGGAATCGCGCGGGTGCATCTGTCTGGGCCAGCTGTGCTCATTGCGGCCAGCGGTTCTCTATCTTTGGGCGCCAAGTGCAAGATAGGACCCATCGCTTTGGCTTGCATCATCTTCAAGCACATTGGCTACATAGCTATCCCTACAGATGACGCATTAATTTTTTGAATTGACCTTAAGTCTAGCCTTAAGTGATTAATTGATTGACCTATAACCTAGGACTTAGGTTATTGAAAAGTGTTAGTGACTGTTAGAATTCTGCCAAGTCTGTGCCAACTGCTAGCAAACTCTGCCAGTAATTACCGGTTACCGGTAATAAAGCTTGTCTACCGCCGAAAAAATCGGCAACCCTGGTTACCAAAACAACGGTAATCAATGTGCCAGCAGTGACTCTGCATGATTACCATAACCGTAAAAATTTTTACCAACTTTAAAGCGGCCTAACGGCCGCCTGGGTAACCAAACTAAATTGGATACTAGCTCTTAACAGCACAGTGTACTGCTTTTGGTCTCCTAGTTGGTCGCATTATCTATACTTAGACTTTAAGAGTTACCCGGATAGCGCAGTAACTTTAGGGTCTACGAGTCCCGGACCATGACCACCCAAAGTTACCGTACAATCTCCCTAAACCTAAGTGCTACTTGAAAAAACATTATTAAGGTCATCTCTATCTGCGGCACCATTTTTCAAGAGACCGTCCACGCCTGCGGCGTAAATGGTTAAGACACCATCATGTACACTATCTAGATATGCGGCTTTGGCTTTCAAAACACTGTAAATGATCCGCGCTTGCGGCGTGGACTTTCAAGCTTATGCAAAAATGCGGCCTGAACTTTCAAGTGGAAGTTAGGTTCAAGGAGGTCTACCGTACTTTAGTAACTTTGACAGATATCCTAAAGTTACTAAACTATAGTAGAAAAGTGATGCTATAACAGTGAAACTATAGCGTTTACACAGTTTTTAAAACTAGAATAACATTGTTTTAAAATGTTTTCTCTGCTTCAGGCATGCAATAAAATGGTTTAAAGCTATCAGTTCAAAATTATAATAGACTACTACCATCACTTCAGAGTCTTTTTTGAAGCCATCGATCATCTATGATCGATTCATGATATCTCATGATGTCACTCATCGTGCTTTTTTTTAGCTTTTAATGCGGATTCACTGAGCCGCATACCTCTCTTCAAAGATATTGGCAGTGATAAGAACGGTGCCGAAATCCTCATGCTAGTCCTCATGAGTGAGACCGTAGAGTGAGACTTTACGGAAGCGAATGCGAACTACTTGCTTATACAGAAGTTCTTGTTCGTCGGTGATGATCAGATCATGATCTCTGTTTTGAATCACTATATAAATAAGACCCAGAGTGTTTTAGAGTATCTTATATGTTGTTTTATGGTTACTACAGGCGTGCACTCGGTATTACTTGGTACTGACTTTCACCTGCAGAGAAAGAGATGGGGAGACAAGAAGTATAACGGTTATTAACCATGCAGGGACGTGCGGGAACGGCCCCAAAAAGTTTTTGAACGTGGTGTAGAAAACTTAACAAAAGAGCTAAATTATGGTAACTTGACGCTTCTAACAGGCAAAACAAAGCCGTCGATAACCAGTAAAAAGTTATATAATTCTAGTAACCCAACTTTTTTGCAAAAGTCCTTTAGCTAGTAACTCTTAAGGGCCAAGTGTAGCATTATCTCCGCCGCCGTGACTCGTTTCCAACTATTTTTGTCAGACCCAGTGCAAACACTCGCATTCTACATACTCTACCTAGTACTCTATACCCTACCTTACAGTGGCTTACACTAAACCTTACAATACATGGCCCAGATAACACTCTAGGCTCTATTATTACGTTTAACGGCATCTTTATAATTTACTCTTCTTGCAAATTATGTATCATGAGTGCACAGCAAACTAATGTAAACTGCCACTTATAATTAGTTTTCTCCCTCCCCTTAGTGCCATTGGATGCTTTGGAAGTTCGGATGGACGCGCTGAATACTTGATCTAATAATCGGATCTATTATTGTTGTTCTAAATTAAGATGAGCGAGTTGCAGGCCATTCAGGCTTGCAGCTATGCACACACACCGTGACACACACAGTCTGACACAGACATACACACACACATACACACACACATATATACACACACACACACACACACACACACATATATATATATATAGTTTGTATCCTGTCGTTTGCTTATCGGACCCTTATCCTTCTGGGTTGTCGTTATAGTTGTCGTTATTAAATTTCCTTTTAGTGCCTATTAGTGCCACAGGCCCTCAGTCGATTTATACTTGAGTCTAGCCATAAGTTAGGACTTAAGTCAGTAAGCAGTTGATCAAAGCTGAGGTTTTTCGAGAAGACGGCGAATGAGGAACTCCCAAAATATCTTTCCCAGAAAAGGGCGCTCAGCGAACTTCTCCCCGCAACCACCCCCAAACCAGCTCTTCCCAGGCTCTTCTGAAGGAAACTCCATCGAGACAACCCTCTTCAGTCCCTCAATAGAGTCTCCACTCAACCGGAGACAGGAACATCGATGCAGAAGACCGAGGGTGAAGAGAACCCCCAGAAGCTCCATCCACGGGTACCTCTTGAACGGCTGGGCCCTGACTGCCCTCTCAGGGTCATCCCAATCGAACAGTTGGCCCCTCCAACGGTCAGACCACTCACTGCTGTCAGCCCAAATCCCCGACACCTCGTAGGAGGACAACCTGTGGGTGCAGACTCCCGAAAGAACCTCCTGTACAGCCCAGCCTGCTGCCACCATCGAGCAAAAACTCGAATCTTCCATTGCACTGTTGAACACCTCAAGGTTCCAATTCAGGGAGTCTTCAGTCGAAAAGCGGTCGTCGCTCACAACCACCGCCACCCCCTCCCAGCACCCGCCTTCCCTGGGGACATGCAAACTCGATCGGGTCTCTCTGGCATCAGAACTTGGCATCTTCCCACTGTACACAGAGTATTCTTTCAGAGAACGATGCCACCTCAGGGGCTTCAAGGAG
>JAHBMJ010002712.1:684-16610 GCA_018398765.1 Chromera velia | reverse complement strand
CTCAGCCTTCCGCTTGGCAGCAACCCCTACCGACAGTCGAAGTCAGGACGGTTGTGGGTGCCTGTGGGAGCCTTTGGGGTGTGGGACGCGGGAGGTGGAGGTTGTCAATGGTGGGTTCGTGTTGTTTGGTGGGCGTTGGGGAGAGGGGGAGACACAGACGACTCCGTTGACAGTGAAGGACATGGTGTTAGCGCAGCAGCAGCTGAAAGGGGACACGAGGGAGTCTATCTCTTCGGAGTCCAACCGTGAGAGGGAGAGGGAAGGGGTGGGGGAGGGAAGGGGAGAAGGGGCGAATTTGAGGGCCGCAAGTGGGGGTGAGGAGAGCACTGCAGGGAGTGAGAGAGTCCGGGTTTCTGCTCCCTCTGTTGTCACGTCAGACTCCTCTTCCATTTGTGTGTTGTCAGAGAGAGAGGGTGGGAGGGTAAGAGAGAGTGAGACTGACTTACCCAATCGCGGCATCAGTGTGTCACGGCAGGAGGGGGAGTGTGTGGGGGAAGTGTCCTTGAGAGAGGAGAGGGTTGGTGTTGGTGGGGTCGGAGTTGCTCCTTCCTCTGAAAACGCGGACATTCTGATGGTGTCTGCTGACTCTGCTGAGTGTGACGCTGTGTGTGAGATCTCTGTGTGTGTGAAGGTGCAGAGGCGGAGAGATGAGGTGAATCAGATGGGGGTGAGAAGGGGACATGACTCGGAGGACGCATCTCGTTTGGCACCGTTTGACATTGGGAGGAAAGGGGGTGGGGTGGGGGGGGAAGAGGGGGGGGCTGTGTTGGGAAGCAAGACTGTAGAGAGTGTGAATGGGTTGGTGGGTGTATGTGATTCTGTCTCTGGTCCCGGTCTGCTGGTTGGAGAGCGTCCGCAGATGGTCTCGACAGAGGGGGGTGTCTTTCGGGGGCTGCAGAGAGACAGGCAGTCACTGTGCGTGTCTGCTGCCTGTGACGGTCCGAAGCGCCGCCGTCTCTGTTCTGTTCCCATTGCCGTCTCCGAGTCTCACTCAGACGTGAGAAGGTGTGAACAGGCGTTGGTTGAAGAGAGAGGTGTTTTTCCGTCTCCATGTCCGTCGGTTTCTCAGCAGCGCTCTCCCCTTCAGAAGAGCCGTCTGTCGTGTGGTAGCGTCACGGACCCCTTCGGAAGTCGTGAGGCCGATGCAGCCTGTGGATTGTCTGAAGAGGGGTTAAGGAGGGGGGGGGTGGCAAAAGGGGACGGTTTGCGCGAGCTGCATGGAAAGCCAAAAATCAATCATACTAACATCCCCCCCCGTCCCCATGACGGATCTTGTCAAACAGAATACAGGGACGCGGGTAGAGACAGCAGGAATGGAGGCATTGAGACGGGAAAGCAGGAGAGGAAGAGGCAATACGCAGGGGAGGTCAAGAGAGACCAACACGGAAAGATCCTCTGTCCGCACGGTCGCCGACGCTGTCAGTGCAAGGAGTGCGGGGGGAAAAGTATCTGTAAGCACGGCCGGCAGCGCTTTAGATGCAAGGATTGCGGAGGGAGTAGCATCTGTGAGCACGGCCGTCAGCGCTCTAAGTGCAAGGAGTGTGGAGGCAAGAGCATTTGTAAGCACGGCCGTGAGCGTTCGAAATGCAAGGAATGCGGGGGAGCGAGCATTTGCGAGCACGGTCGCATTCGCTCTCTCTGCAAGGAGTGCGGAGGTGGGAGCATCTGTGAGCACGGTCGACCGCGCTACCGTTGCAAGCAGTGCGGGGGTTCAGGCATCTGTGAGCACGGCCGTCAGCGCTCTAGGTGCAAGGAATGTGGTGGGAAGAGCATTTGTGAGCACGGTCGGCAACGCTACTTCTGCAAGGACTGTGGAGGTGGCGGCAGCTGCGTTCACCAAAATGACCGTCGATGCTGCCCTGAGTGCAAGCTTGTCTCTTCTGCTTCCCACTGATAGATTTGCACCCTTTCTTTCCTTTTGCTTAGCCCAACACTCTGTTCCGATAGATGGATCAATCAGTCGACTCGTTCTTTCAAGCGCAAATCCTCACCGAGACAGAACGAGAGAGGGGGGAGGGCACTTCACAAGCTCTGCTGTTCTAGTCGTAATGGGAGTCTAGTCGCATGGGGGGGGGATTCAGTGTCTGTCTTTTCCTCTTCTGAATTCAGATTGTGTGTTTGTGCATGCATGGATTGTTCGAGGGAAGTCTCGCGAGATTCGGCTGATCTCTCGAGAGCTGCATGTCTCATTGGGTGCATACGCCTCCTTCCTCTCTTCTCTTCTTTTTTGCCTCTCCCCTTCATTCCACAGTTCTGCGACCGTCAATTATGTGTATTGCCTGTGTTTGTTTGTTTCAGGGTTTCAGGCAGCAAGTTCGCCTGCCCGGTGCCTGGTCCAACTGCACTCTTCTTCCTCCTCTCCATTCTCCTCACATCCACCCGTGCTTGTTTTTGATCCTTGTGGGTTTTCCTCGTTTCCTCTTGGGTGACGACGGTTCGACAATAGGGGGGTCCTACAGGTCAATGAGAAGAAAAGAGAATGGGGGATCGCAATACGGCTTCCTCTCCAGAATTAAAGCACTTGTTTGTTTCTCCTTTCCATCTGTTTCGACGAACGCTGCTCCTCTGCTTGTCCATTCATCTGTGTCTCTCTGTCGTTCGTTCGATCGGCCTAGCTGTCTCTCGCGTATTGTTAGTTTCCGTCTGTTTTCATGTCTGTATTCTCTCTGTATACTGGGCGGTCGGTCAGATTTTCTGTCTGCCTTTCCCCCGTCCGTCGGTCCGTCCGTCCGTGTGTGTTGTGTGTGTGTGTGTGTGTGTGTGTGTGTGGAGACAGAGAGAGGGAGGGAGGGAGGGTGAGAGAGAGAGGAGGAGGGGAGGGGATCTGGGAGAGGGCGGTTGACAGCGTGACTCTGTTGTCGAGCGGCGTTGTTGTGCGCATTCACCTTTCTTTGAGCGGTTCTTGAGGAGCGATCCAATCAGGGCAGAGCCCGTTTCTTTTTGATGTGTTTTGGATTGTTTCAGCAGGCCTTCGTACGTGTGTTTATTTTGTTTGCATTTTACAATTAATAAGGGGAAGCTCATTCTTGGAATGAGTCGGTTGGGGTGATGTACGAATGAGTGTTGAACTGACTGTATCAATTCGACGTCGGAATGCTAGCCGGAATGCTCTTACCCGCATGCGTTCTATAATAAACTTCTTTTCAAAAAGGCCAGATCACTCGTCTTGTAGGGCTTGAGCTAGGGGTTGACCCGGTTGAGTTTGATTGAAAAACAATGTATGAAGTTTTTTTGGCCTGTGCGGGCCGGCCAGGCGGGTCCGACACGTGTATGCGCTTTTCCTGGACACCGCACGTCGAACGCTTGGCATTGCAAGGGGCAGGAGGCCAATCCTCAAGACATGAATCCTATCATATCCTACATTCAAAAGTTCAAGTTCATGGGTGGCAGCTTCAGCTGGTAGGGGAGTGGGGGAGAGTGAAAAGGAAGTCCGAGAGATGATCACCCTTATTTCGTTGTTCCAACCTCTGGGGGGTATGAGGGCGGTACTAAGAGGAGTGTCTAGCCAAATTAGCGTGATTTCGTGTTCTCGTATGTGAATGGGGCAATGCGCTAGGCTAACAAACCAACATTGCATGTCATGCCTGGGGGATGATGCCCCGTGGTTGGCCAGAGCCTACTAGTACTAAGTGGTGGCTCACCGGCTTTAACTGCCTCAATTCGATTTATTCATTTATTCACTTTATTCATTTATAAATAGAAAAATTTATATAGTCAACTATATAGTAAGATTAAGATTTAAAATTTTTTATATATAATACGTACAGTAATATACCCGGTACTAGTATTATACCATAACGTACCGCAATGTAACCACATACTTCTACATTTTTTAAATTTTAGGCAGTGGAGCTTGGAGCGAGTCGGGGGCATCCTAAAGAAAAATCTTATCCCATTTTCACTCATGGCACTCAAATTTTTATCAACGCTTGGATTTTAAAAGCATATAAGACAGCGATGTCACAGTACGCGTTTTTCTAAAAAAATTTCTTTAAACATTACGTGGTTATGCTTATATAGTAGATTCTTAAATTAATAGAGTCAGATCAAATATGAGTCAAACTCAGATATTCCAATTTTTGGTACGCAGATAAGAATTCAATCTAGAATTCAATACATAAAAATACCCTAAGAATAGCTCTTTAAACCACCCGACTTATTGGTCGGACTTAATTGATGCAACGTTTTGAACTCTTCAAAGTTTGCCAGATTTGTTTCATGTTGAGCCCTTGAGTGGCATCTTACCCAACACCTGAAATTTGTCTGCTTACCTTTTCACATTCTCTCCTTCTCCCTCCGTCTCTGTAATGCAAGGGTCAGAGAAAATCTCTGCAGAGGCTGCCCCTCCGTGACCGGCTTCTCCCAGAGAGTCCCAAGAAGCGCACGACATGGCTCGGGGACTCGGAGGACCCTGAGAAAACGCTTTAGGCTCATCTGCCAACAAACCCCGCTGCGTACCCGATCCGTCTCCTCCAAGAACACCACTCCCCATTCCCCTGACAACCTTATCAGGACTTGACGGTGTATGATCGAAATCCCCCCCTCCTCCTCTTCCGTCCTCGTCCTCTCTGTCCCCCGCGACCCCACCGTCCAGCGACCCCGAGCTGTTCTTCCTCTCCCGCCCAGTGCCCAACCCCATCCCAGGGTGCCCAAAAGAGAACAACGCCTGGGCATTGGGCATATTCGGCATATGCACATGAGGCATCATCGGGGGGACATGCGAGGCGACCCAAGTGGAGGTCCAGGACTTCACTCTGCGCATCCTCTGTCCCAACACATCCAGGAACCTCACGCGGTCCCTCTCGGACAACCAATGCACCATGTCGGCAACCACACGGTTCGAAATCTCGTCAGGCTCGCCCTGCAGGATTGCACCGATGCATAAGTACAGAATGATGTGTTGCACGCGCACACACATACATACACACACACTCACACGCACCAACACACAGAGCTTCCCTGCGTGACCCCACTACAAACCTGTCGGGATTCCAGGCCAAATCTGGGCACACCATATTTTTAGAGAAAGTATATAGACATCAATCAGATGCTGACGCCAACCACCCGAACGACCGACCGACCGACCGACCTGATGGAGGCAATGCCATGCCCCATCGTAGATTTTCAAGGTCTTGTCGACAGAGGCAGCCTGCTCGTAGAGGAGTTTGCTGATCTGCAAGGGAAAGAACAAATGCAGGACGGATGGTAACGGATGGATGCGGAAACACAAAACGGTCGTTCGGTGGTACAAAACTTGTGTCTTCGGACGTACAAGGTGAGGACAAGGAAGACAGAGCAGCTCCACATAAACAGGAAACGTAAATCACGAAACGCAGGATGTACGTAAAGTCTTCTTCGTCTTCTGCTACGCTGCTGACAGCTGGGTCCGTAATTTTGTCGTCGGATCCGTGGATGATGAGCAGAGGGAGGGAGACCTTATGCATTTGTCTCTGGATGGCGTCTGTTGTCCTCAGGAGCTCTGCAGCCGTCTGGAGTCTGCACACACACACAGGATGGGTCGGTGCATGTGGTGTGGAGGGAATGTCCGGGGGTCGGAGATGGCAGAGAGAAGAGCCGGTAGAAAGGATGGGAAATAAGAAAAGGCAAACAAACCGGTGTACATACAATTGAGGAGAGAAGAGCCGGAAAACAAGATAAGAAGTCTTGCAGCACAAAGAACGTCACGATGATACAATTTTCGGGTTGTGTGGAGAAATGAAAGCATGTTTGTGTCTTTGTACACTGGCTTGCTATGATTGAACAAGCGCTCTTTCTTCTGCATGTTTTTTTTTGTTTCATTGCTTGCTTGCCTGGGGTTCATATTGTACCCGAGGACGTTTTTGGCTGCTCGCTGTCGTTTCTCCTCGTCTCTGTATGCCTTGGAGGCAAACTCTGGTGTGGGCACAATGGGCAGGTGAGGCAGGTAGTTGGCAAGCGTGTTCAGGGAGTACTCCACGGCTGCGTGGGGCTTCATTTCCTCCTGCACTCACTCACTCACTCACTCACTCACAGGCCGGCATTTACTTTCATACATGAAAAAAAAAAAACGGCTGCATGGGGCTTCATTACCTCCTGCACTCACTCACAGGCCAGCAAACAGAGAGAAGAGAGAGAGACGGGGGGCGTCGTTCTAGTCTGTCCACATGCATGCAGGTGTAGGAACACATCATTTGTCATTCATTTGCTCTCTTCCTCTTGTGCATTCCCGCGGTCCCACTCTATCTTTTCGGAGCCTCCTCCTTCCTTCTCCGGAGTGAAGGAGGAAATATGGAAGGGGGGAGGACAGGGACAAAACGAAACGCAAGTCAGCAAAGAAGCACGGAAGGAAAGAGATACAAGTAGACAAAACGAGCAAGCAAGTCTAAAAGGAGAAATACAGCCAGGCAGAATTTCGGAATTCCCACAAAAGAACAGGTCCGATCAAATCCAGTCTGCATACCTTCATGCCTACATACACATATACATACCTGCAATACCCTTCTTTATGTGAACAACATGCGACAGTCTTTGAGAACCTCTGTTGGTGCAACAGCCCGGAGGGGGCGTGCAGCCCGATTGACCAAGACACCACTAGCCCACCATGCAAGACACTGACACTGACCATGATCTTGCACATGGGTGCCATGAGCATCATGCCGTCAATCTTCAACTCTGGGTGATTCAGGTGAAGAGTCAACGCGACTGCACCTCCCATCGACTCGCCTGCATGTCGCGCGCGCGCGCACACACACACACACACACACACACAGAGAGAGAGAGAGAGAGAGAGAGAGAGAGAAAGAAAGAAAATGCCCATGACAAGATAAAAGATCAAAAGCACCCGTTGCACCTTTGACTCCTTTCCCATTTGAGCTTCTCCTTGTCTGCCGGCCCCACTTCTCTCTCTCTCCCTCCCTCCCTCCCGCTTTCATCTAGACAAGACCGGTAGACAGCCCATGCAGAAGACAGCATCGCAACAGACAGGCAGACGGACCGTATACGAACGCCGGAATAGACTTCCATTTCCTTCTGCACAGGTTGAAGAAGTCCGCAACGTCCTGCACCATCAGACCAAAATTTTCGATCAAACCGAAACAACCCTCGCTCAAGCCGTGACCCTCGTAGTCGATCCCGACAACCTGCACACAGATAGATCGGTAGAGTAGAAAGATACTGTACACACATTTCGTGCGTGTCAGATGATTGAGGAGACTCTCAGAAAAATGCATCCATCTGTCCAATGGAAAAGCAAACAGGCAAGCTCATGGCTCGCATGAACAAAATGGAGTCAGAACCGACAAGTGGAAGGGAAGGAAGGACAAACACACAGAGGGACAACGCATTCCCTCATAGAAAAGTCAACGAGGGACGAAAGCAACGAAGATAGAACGGCAAATAGAGGTTGAGCATGGAAACAACGACCAAACCGAC
This sequence comes from Chromera velia, assembly GCA_018398765.1. Lineage (NCBI taxonomy): Eukaryota > Chromeraceae > Chromera > Chromera velia. Next base: position 9,200 of record JAHBMJ010002712.1, on the reverse strand, counting down.
CAACCAACCAACGAACTGACCGCGTATCCTTCTTTGCAGAACTTTGCTGCCAATTCGGCCAGAAAGAAATTGCAGTGGTCGCCATATCCGTGACAGATGAACACCAGGGCCTGCAGGCAGCGAGGGTGTATGCATTTACTGTATGAAAGAGAATTCTGTATGAAAGTAAATGCATACGTGACAGATGAACACCAGGGCCTGCAGGCGGGCGGGGAGGGAAGCAGGATGGCCTTTCAGAGTACACGCATGCATGTGGAAGTGAAAAAGAAAATAAACTTCTAGAGGAAGAAAGGCGGATTCAAGGGTTGAGAGGCCTAGCCCTTCACCCGTGCCTCTTCCCTTCCCCAAATGTGCTCCACAGGGCAACCAACGCGCACACACATGTCTTTGCAACCCAATGAAAGATAGTGCGCGCCCACCCACCTTGGGCTTTCTGATGCGATGGGTGACAGGTAGCCACCTTTGCGTGAACAGTTTCTTCCCCCTTCGATTGGTCCAGTACGACGGCTTGTGTCTGATTCGAAGTTTCGAATACAGAGCTGCGGGAGAGATAGAGGAGGAGAGAGTGAAATGGCAGCATCGCAGAAACGGAGAATGAAACCCTGGCAGCGTGCATGGGTGAGGACGAGAAGGGACGAAAGAGAAGTCAACCGGAAATCGCATGGACAACCAAAGGACACTGCATGGCCTTTCCGACACTACGAGGGAGCTCAGGGCCCGTGAAGGTCAGGCACAGAGCGCAACGACTCGGACAGCGTCAGAAACAAACACAAGGGAAACGGTTCACTCCCGGAAGAAGAAACTACGAGGATGACTTCCATGACCCCTGTGGCACAGAAGAATCACGGAGAGAGAGAAAGGAAGAGTAGTGAGGAGGCGAGAGAAGGAAATGAGTATGTGAGAGGAAGATGGGATGTTCTTCTCTCTTCCCTTGCGGGCCTCAGATACCTTTATTGGGGTCCGCCCATCTTCCTTTTCGCGGGCGTCCGTCCAAACGATACGAAATCAAGTTCATGATGCTCGCCAACCCGACGAGTATGAGGAGAACCTGCAGCATTCAGTGGAGGGGCACTTGATGTGCTTGCACGTGTTGGATGCATCAAGCAAACGGCCAGTACTGCATACAGCCACGGACCACAATGACGTCATCCACGACTGTTTGGGAGAAGTACCGACAGAGGACGAGATAAGTCCAGTAGAGCCAGTCGAGAAGATCTGGCAGCCAGGAGAAACGCAGCATCGTAAGTGTACAGAGAGGGAGAGAGAGGCAGACTGAGTGGTCAAGTGTCACATTGTCTGCCCCTCTTGGGTCGCTGATGAAGCTTGTATGTCTTTACAGGAAGCTCTGTTGTAATGTGACAGATAGTGCAGGTGACAGTGTCTGCTAGAGGAGGGGAGAGCCTGTGTGACAAAAGAGGAGGAAGAAGGTCAGGAGACTGCACATGACTGCACACACGTGACCTTCGCGCGCATTGCTCCGGCCGGCCCATGCATTTCGTACACAAAAAAGTCGCTGTATTGGCGCGACGCACGCAGTCGAGGCGGGCCGAGCTAAAGCATGCATGCATGCACATCTAAAGCACTGTCACTGTCTGTCAGGCCACTCATGCAGGTGTCAGACACTGCATTGGATCAGCCATGCTGTCGCCAGTGTAGACTGCTTTCAGCCGTGGAACTTGTAGCACATCAGGCGATGTTTCGATACCTTTCCCTCTGCCTTTGTCTGGTGAGGGCAGGGGCCTTCACTCCCCCTCCCAGACCCCTTCCTTCCTTCTCAAAGTCGACACAGAGGGGGGTGGACAAATTGCATGCAGGAAGGGGGGTGTCGGGGGAGAAACGGCTGTACTTCAACAGCAACAACATTCGCGACTGGGCAGGGATCACGCCAGGGCTCGGGTTCTGGGATGTCAGTTGGAAGTTCGCGGAGACAGGAAGAGACAAGACGGCATCGTGCACAGAGACGGCACTTTGAATGTTACAGGCACATTGGAATGCCTCATCATCCATCTCCCCATGTCATTTGCTTGCAGCCTGTAGGATTTGTAAACTCATATGGTATGCGGAAAGTCGCATTGTTTCAAGAAGCTGAAATAAAGGTGAGACAGAAACCTGCCTCCACCGCCTGAGGGTGTAGCCGTCTCTGAATGTCCGTCTCGTTACGTGTTAAGTGTCGTCGATGTTTCTGACCACTCACGTCCTTCTCGTCCGTTTGTTGACCTCCTCGTTTCTGCTCTGGGTCCTCAGGAGTGCTCTGAAGAAAACCTCATGTCTGTCTCCATTCTAAGCTGCTCTGTCACCTTTCTCTGAGTAAAGTCACTCGCGATCGATGGCCTCCCAAGTTCTTCTTCCCTTTCCTCTGACTTTATCTCCTTCTTGTCCTTCTTTCCCTCTTTCTCCCTCAATATTTCTGTCTTCACTTCATTCGTCCTGCCCCTCTTTCCTCACTTTCTTTCCTCCTTCCTTCCGTCGTTCCTTACTGCTGTCTTTTTCCCCTCCCTTCCTGCCTGCTTGCCTGCCTACTTCCTTCCCTTCCTTCCCTTTATCTTTGCCTTTGCAACCGGCACTTTCCCTTTATCTTTGCAACATCGTTACTTTCGTTCTTCTGCATTTTGGGTGAGCCCCGATTCCTTCTCTTTCTCGCTCTACATGTCTCCCCTCTCCGCATCGCACCCTTTGAATCAACGTCCATTTGTAAAAGTTTCCTTCACACCCTCACCCAAATAATTTATCCTCTCCTTTTCTCTTCGTGCCTTTGCTGCTGCGTACACGATTCGATTCGGAGTGACCTCCAGTGTGCGAAAATGGCCCATGTCGCTATTTGGGCCCAAAATCCAATTCCGCGGTTTACGCATTGTCTTCACATTTGTCCGTGCTTTCAACATGATCATGAATGCATTAATTTGTGCAGCACGGGAGGGTGGCGATGCTGGCAGTCCTGGGTTATCTCTTTGCGGAGGCGTTTCACCCGTTCTTCCTTCAGTCCTTCGACGTCGAGCCTGGGTGGAAGTACCTCCCACTGATTATCACAAACGAAAAGAAATTGTTGGCCGACATGAAAGAACAGATGGATCCGGGTCTCTTTTGGGGTTTCCTTCCGTGGTTGGTGTTTTTCTTTGAACTTCAGAGCTACCGTCGAGACTGGGTTTCTCCGTACACTCAAACGGACATCGTAATGTTGGAAGAGGGCCACGAACCCGGGGCGAGTGGGTTTGACCCTTTCAAATTGATGCCCTCTTATGAGAACCCAGATGGAAGAAAGTGGCGGAGGACAGTGGAGATTATGAACGGCAGAGCGGCCATGCTCGGATTTGCGGTCGCCTTCATTCAAGAACTCATTTTCAGGAAACCTGTGATGGTGTCGATTCGTGAAGCTCTCCAGGCAAATGCGGGCATCGACATCGGCAAGTACTTCTTGAAACCGAAAAACATTATTCCTGATCTAGTAATTTAGTTCCATAACGAACGTCACCGTCCAGCTTACTGGCACTGCATCTGCACTTGAATATCCCATTGTGCATGACAATAGGTACGCATCACTGCAAGGTTAATTCAATGCTGTCCTGACTCTGAGTTGGCCGGTTCCGTCAAAAGTCCATAAGCTAAATCAAGTTGCACTAGAAGTCGCATAACTTTAAGTTAAGTGATAAGTGATTAGTGATGCTCTAGAGCACTGTCGCCGTTTTGTCTTATAGAGGTCGCCCCCGCAAACGGCAGGGGGGTGTACCTCATCGCTGAGGCTCAGACCACACCCTGTGGCCCGCCTGGTTTCCCAGGCCGCTAACAAACAACAATCTATCTGCGCTTTGCATGCATGCTTTGGTCTATGGGCTGCTCAGAAGGGACTGCTCCAAAAATCGATCCAATAAGACAGGATGAAAGGACACTTTGGCTTTGTGCACGCCCTCTCTCCATTCGTTTCTCAGCGATTTCTCCTTCTTCCTCCCTCAGCTGTCTTCCTGTTTCCATTGCTTCCAAGATGGTCTTATATTCTTTTTTTCTTCTTTCCGTTCCTTCCTTTCTTTTTGTGATCACTCCGTGTCTCTATGCCAGCACTGTTTCATCTAACGAGCTTCCAGATGTGTACCTTTCTGGGCTTTCCTTGAACACTCTTCTTCTGAATGCCGCCTTCCCCAGAAACTCATCCACCGCACTATGCCCTTCGTTTATCAAGAATTTGAACAGAGCCTCAGTGTGCAGTCTTCCTCTTTGTCCTTCTCTTTTCTCTCTGCAAACTTCCTCAGAGCACAACGCGTTGCAGGTATAGCCGGGAGGGGCACTTCTGATAATGAGAAGAAAATAAAGGATATGGTGTTGCTGTTGTGCACAATCCTGCCTAGAAGCGGTTCCAAAGCTATAGCTGACTGTCTCAAGAAGGTCCATTCTATCGATAAGGCAAGTTGAGGTGAATCAATCCGACTGGCATGCAGGCTTCCTCACCCCTCCCCCCATGAATGTGTGCTCTGGGTTGTCCTCAAAGCCTTGTTAGTGGCCTGGGATTTGGCGTCGCTAAATCTAGGATTTAACCCTCAATCATTATCATCATCAGAGTTCCTCTATAATATTTAATTTATATATTACTGGCCCTGGCACTGGCCCGGGGCTACCAGCCCCTAGACTAGCCCCCCACCTGCGGCAGTCCTGCGCAACATCTAGCGCAACATTTATACTAGCAGTTATATTTTATGGTTCAAACTAGAGTCTGCTTGGTCCCTCCTGTCCAGCCGCCTCATGGTGTCCAAACAGAAGGTAAAGCGAGGACAAAAACCCTGGGGAAGATCTGGAGAAGGAACGTGAGCAACACTAACTCAAGCAACACTTTACAGGAGGTTTAGCTCTATATCAGTTTAAGCGCTAACGCGATCTCCCAGTGGGATTCCAATCAGCTGGGTTCATTCTATTATGCATGGTTTCTGCTCAGTCCTCTTTTTGTTCCTCTCTCTCAGACTCTCGATCCGATCTATGACAAACAGATATCAGACTCAAACGATGCTATCCGTTGCTTGAGTGACATGTTGCTTGAATACGAAGGTCAGACTCGATCGACTTCAACAATTTTGATCGATGCGCGCAACACGTACGAAGCAAAGCGTGGCGGCAAAGCTTGGCGTCGGCATGCGGGCTCATTCAAATATAGTGCATGTGAGGGTCCAGAGGGCGGCGCCACAGGGTAAGACTCTACAGATCCCCCCCGGCCACGGACAGGGAAATCGCGTCCTCGCGATAAATGAAAAAACAGGTCGAGCATGCGCTTCAATGCCCGAAGTCGATCTCATCTAAGTCGCCATAGATGTCGTTAGAGCTTCAAAAACTTCATCTCGATGGCATCAGTGTCCAAAATCTCCGGGGGGCCACGCAAATCACCTCTGTACGTACACTCAGAACGATCTCAAAACGCCATGATGTGTGAGGCGTGCTCACAAGTCCAAGATCACCTAGAGATGGGCGCGTGACGCAGATACTGCTGGCACCAATAAAAGTACCTGTCTAGCGTCTGTGTACGTCGTTGACCGGAAGACTCGATCGGAGTCGTGGGTCTCCAGCACCAGCCAATTCAGGAGCACGATGCTCGTACATATGCGTCCAACTCGGCATCAACGAATTATTAACAGCTGCAAAGGGATGGAGAGAAAAGAAAAAGGTGCAGCTACACACTGCTTTACCTACGGTTTCCTGCAAGCTTGTTTGCATGCTGTCCATCCTCGTTCTTACTAAGCTACTATGCTAAACCAAGTAACTTCAGATTCCCTTGTCATGACCTCACTCCTCGAGGTGCATTGCTCCGACTCTTCGATCGTTTACTTCATGAGCAGCCATCACCAGCTTTAAATTCTTTCACCTTCTCACTGTCAGTCGAGAGGAACGGTACAACTGGGATATATCGACCCATCATAGGGGAGCAGTCACACACTTGACTTTTCATACTTTAGGCCTGCCACTAGGCCTGTCGTTCCCTTGGGGGCATCAAATACGTCCGATGCCTCCTGGCTCAACATCAAGATCGAAAGTGCAAGTCTTCTCAGCTTCAGACAGCTTCTTATTATGCAGCAGAAAGAACTTTCTCAGCTCCGCTCTCTTGGAAGGAAGTCCTGATGACTTTATGTGCGTGTATACACAATGGATGGAGTGGTTGTAGGGCCGTGGTACACTTAGCCCCCTGCTAAGCGCCTATACCTTTCGCATCATTTCAATATGAAAGGATTATCGCACAAAGGTATCAACCACCATGAATAAGCACACACACCACCTGACAGAGTCAGACTACATGCGGATAGTCGTTCATGTGCAGACACGCACGCAGCAAACAGCAGAATCAACACCGGACATGCACACGCCGGTTTCGATCGATCAGCTGAGGTACAAAACTAGCCATACACTCACAGAACAGCAAGTAAAAGAAGCAATCTACTGGCCGTTTCATTTGCGATGCACTCGTAGACGGCAATCTCTAACGGGTGAAATGGAGTCACTTCAAAGTCTAAGCAACACCAAGCAACATCTCTACGATCGGTTCCATGCAGAGGTCTCCGATCCACTTCTCTAATCAGGAACGCCACCCCGAGTTCCCAGTGCACCACGATGATCTTGAAAAGAGGGCTCCCAGACCGGACAGCTTGGGATGTAAGGGGACGCTGAATTCCCCTACTCACGGTCTTTGCCTAACCATGCCCATATCGTTGCAATTGGCTTTCAACTGTTACGCAAAAAGAAGATCTGATCTCCACCACAGAAGGAAAACGAGAGTCGACACTCATCGAGTTGAGCGGTCACCATAATGCTTCATCCCTCCTGTCCAGCCGCCTTGTGGCGTCCAGACAGAAGGTAAAGTGAGAACAAGAACCCTGGGGAAGATTTGGAGAAAGAATATGAGCAACACTAACTCAAGCAACACTTTACAGGAGGTTTGGCTAAGAGAAATTAGCTCTATATCAGTTTAAGCACTAACGTGATCTCTTAGTGGGATTCCAATCAGCTGGGTTCATTCTATTATACACGGTTTCTGCTCAGTCCTCTTTCTGTTCCTCTCTCTCAGACTCTTGATCTATGACAAACAGACATCAGACTCAAACGATGCTATCCGTTGCTCGAGTGACATATTGCTTGAATATGAAGGTCAGACTCGATCGACTTCAACAACTTTGATCGACGTGCGCGACACGTACGAAGCAAAGCGTGGTAGCGGAGCCTAGCGTCGGCATGCATGCAGGCTCATTCAGATATAGCGTATGCGAGGGTCTAGAGGGCAGCGCCACAGGGTAGGACTCCACAAGTCTAGACTAGAGTTCAAGTTATTAAAAAAATGCTATAAAGAAAATGTGGGTTAAACACAGGGTTTGATGGTGAGGTGACTTAACTGGACAGCCATCATGACTTAATGACAAAAGGCAGTTTGTGAACATTCAAGTCATATTCAATACTGATATTTTGTAAAGTTAGGAGTACGCTAAGCGATCGCGGATTACCTACTACGTGATTGTTCCAAGTCATCTAGTATGAATAATTATATTCATATCAACCAATTAATCAATCAATAAGTATACGCAAGAAAAAACCTGGAATATTAATGCTATACCTAGTGCTATACAATGCTATGAAAAACTATCAATCGATCTATATACTAGTCTATAAGTACCTATAGGTAAGTATATAATATATAATTAAAACAAACCACTGTTTTCTCATAATATCATCTTACTACATTGATAAACCTGGAAGAAAGAAGAAATCGCAACAAATCAAAAGGGTGTATTGAAATGATCAGCATGTTTAGAGATTATAGTCCATACATCGATCTGGCCCTCTTAATTTTCACACACCATTGTGACACCAAGAACCCTCCCGCATCCTTGCTATACACCAAGAAGGAGTCTGACAGAACCAATTAAGATCGAGCCAAAGAGATGCCTGGGTGGCTAGGCCTACCCAGACTACCAGCCCTGTAGCTGCTACTCAAAATTATGGCAATATTATCTCCCAGTGGCACCCCTCACTGAATTCAACCCACCCAAAGCCGCAGCTTTCCTGCCCTATGTGCCGCGTCTCGCAGAGACGTAACCGAATCTTTGAATTTAGTTTGACAGTCAGCTGAAAAGCTCTGCTCGTCAGCTCTCTTCTGCTCATCTAAGAGCAAAGAATACAGCTTTGGAAGCGATTGAGCCGTGAGAAGCTTAAAGAAGGCTTGTACCCCCTCGGTGTTGATGCAGTTTCTCTCTTTATTTGATTCTTTTATCCTGCAGTTCAAGGCGTGAGTGAGAAAGTGATCGATGAGCGGACTTGTTCGTAGACCTTCCGACAAGATCCGCCCCTTATATATGGGGATGCGACATGCATAACAAAACCCTCAATCACTCTATAAATCATTCAAACGTACTGTAGTTTTGTTCGTTCGAAACCTCATCCGGGCAGGCTGAGCGACCCTCACCAGAAATGTAAGGATATGTGAGGGGGGTTTAGTTCAATTAGGGGATACAAAAAAATTTCAGTATCGGCGTATCTGATGGTGTCAGATAAAAAGGGGG
>JAHBMJ010002711.1:12963-16500 GCA_018398765.1 Chromera velia | reverse complement strand
GGGGGGGGGCGGGGGGCGGGAGGGGGGGTTAAGAGGGAGAAAGAGAAACCCGGATCTTGTACGGGTGCCTGGGTAATTTTTTGTTTGGTGCTGGAAAAAGTGAGTCGGGCACTATGACAACGGAGAGAGAGAGCCGCAAAGAGGGGGCGCTGGGTTGTCGAGAGTGGTGAGAAAAGGAGAGAGAAATAAATGTAGGACGGAAAGTAAGGGCACAAAGAGAAACCAAAAGACTCATGCCCTTCTCCTCAATCTCCACACCCCAACCCACGCACCCACCCTTCAAGAATTCTGCCGCGTTCTCCTCGGCTTCTCCTCCGATCTCACCAATCATGATGATGCCTGCATCCACACAATCAAGTACGCACATATATGTTAGGCTTCCTTAAATTCACGTACTACGGGACGGACGTTTCTTCCACCTTTCTATGTTTTGCATGTGTGTGCGATGCTTTCATTTATCTGTTCACGCAGGTCTCCTTTCTTTCACCGCTCGTCTCTTTTGACGATTTCTGCCCGTCCTCTCCAAAGAGAAACTCTCCTCTCAGACACAGAAAGAAAGTCACCTCTACCCCACCAGAAGCTGTCGCCCGCCCGACAACCAAAAACCTGCTGCATCACTTTCCGTGCAATTAATTAAATAGACATACCACAAAAGCCACAATGCCAACCACTACCAGACCCACCAACCGACCGACCCTTGGTCTCGTCATCCTCCACGAACTTCGACAGGACGTCGATGAAGTTGGTGCCGTTGAACGGATCTCCTCCAATCCCTGCAAGGAAGTGGAGAGGGAGGAAACGACGCAGAAGATATGCGAAACAATAATGTGACAGAAACAGAAAGAAGAAAGGCGCACAACCAAGCCACGCAAACACCAGCTAAACAGAGGATCTCCCTCGCACACCTCTATACCATCCGAACCCATGCCCCTGTAGACTCTCTGTGTGTGTGTGCATCTGTGCGTGATCCTAGCGACTCCCTCCCATATGATCACAGCCAGCATCAAGGAAGCGCGCTGAGAGGGCAGGCCCGTTTTCCCCGTCCGTTGGGAAAAAAAGAGGATTTGACAATTAAGTCAAATGGAACCAAAATGGGAAGAGGAAAGAAAGACGAAGGAAACATACACTTACCGACGCAGGTAGACTGTCCGAGTCCGACTTGTGTGGTCTGGTTCACGGCCTCGTACGTCAAGGTACCCGAGCGGGACACCACACCTGCATCCATCCATGCATCCATCATGTGAGCAGAGCAAAGCAGGGGGAGAATTTGTTGAAGAAAAGAATGGCAAAGGATGAACAGTCCTCAACGGTACTTTGATGAGTTCGTCTGCCTTCTTTTGCTTGCTGAACTTCCTCCCCCCGTCTCTCTGTCTGTGTCCCCGAGCATACGCCCTGCCTCCTGATTTCTCCATTCCTCTGTCACTGGCGCTCCTTCCAGATTCCCTCAAATCCACATGTGTCCGCATGACACTATCTGAATGTTCCTCCCCTCTTTACTCGCGCACAGACAGGCAGACAAAAAGACAGACTACAGGGTTTTGTCTCTTTCCCTCTGTTCTTCTTTTCACACAAAGAACAGGCGGACGGACAGACAGACCGTATGGTTTCTTTCCCTCAAACAAACAGAAAGACAGACAGACAAAGAGACAGAAACACTGCACTAACCAATCTTTCCCTTCTTGTGGATATACCCAGGCATGATGCCGATCTTGCATTCCTCCGGCTTGATGATTCCTGCAGCAATTAAGCAGGGAAGCAGGCAGGAAGGCAGGCAGGCAGGGAGAGAAGAGAAGGGCAGGAAGGAAGGAAGAAGATGTCAAGGAAGGAACAAGAGAGACGAAAGAAGACAGACAGATGAACGCATAGAAAGTAGGACGAATGAAAAGTCAGACGGCTGACTGATTGAGGACACCTCGTGCCGAAACACAGCTACGGGAAAAAGAAAATATGACACAGGCAATCAGAGAGACGACAAAAGAAAACAAGGAATAAGAAGAAAAGAAAATGAGGAAGACCGCCTGACCTGGGCAGTTAGGTCCGATCAGTCTTGTTTTGCTCTGCTGCATGAGTGCGTGCTTGACCTTCACCATCTCCTGTTGAGGAATTCCTGCAGACAGACAGAGAGAGCGGTAGGCACATGAAGGGGAAGAACGTGAGTGGGTGATCAGGGGAATGAGAAATCGAATCACAGGCACATACGTGCGTGCAGGCATCTGCGCCTTTGCCTTCCTGACACTGACAGTCTGCTTCCCAAGGACCCCCCGCTTTTTTACACATACGCCTGGAGCGGGGCTTGCAGAAATTCCTGATAGACAATGCAAACCAAGCAAAACTCCTGCTGCCGCTTTCTAGTGATCTGGATCGTCCTACCTCAGACTTCCACTCGCCATCACCACCGCGAGATGGCGACATGGAAGAAAGGGAGCGATACTGACAGAGAGAGACGGTCGTGAGGACACCCGACCGACGGAACGACTAACTGGCCGTTGTCCCTACACAGCGCATATCATAAGTGCGAACTGAAAAGAAAAACTGGAAAGAAAGAGGAAAAGGAAAACAACGAACCCTCAGTAATGCAGACCACCAGGTCAAGTTCTGCCTCCAACGCATCCATGATGGCTGCTGCTGCGAAGGGGGGGGGGACGTAGATCACCGACGCGTGGGCTCCGGTCTTCTCCTTGGCCTGCAGCGGGGATGTGCAGGGAGGCAGCGAAAGGTAATGAGTGGAACGAAGAGGAAGAAGGAGACGAAGCCGTAGAGGAGTTGAACAAGAAAACTTGCTGGAACGGGCGGTCGTTTCAGTGCTGAGAAGAAGGAGAGTCGTCTCAACGAGCAAAGAATCAGTGTGGCAAAGCATTCGTGGGATGACATGAATCAAGAGGCAAAGCATTCGTGGGATGACATGAATCAAGAGGAAGGCAGCTCGTGGGATGACATGAATCAAGAGGCAAAGCATTCGTGGGATGACATGAATCAAGAGGCAAAGCATTCGTGGGATGACATGAATCAAGAGGCAAAGCATTCGTGGGATGACATGAATCAAGAGGAAGGCAGCAGGAGGGGACTGAAATCTCTTCCAGCATTTCCATCCACTTTCTTTGTTTGACGTGTCCTTGCAAGGGCCTGCCTGACCTCCTTGACTGTTCCGAACACTGGCAACTTGTGCTTGCCGTCCCCGCTGGTCCACTCGCTTCCTGAACAATTCAGAGAACAGAATTAAAAGAGAAGAAAGAGAACAACAAGGGAATCAACAAGAGCTTCAGATTAGTCTCGTTCACACAGATACCCACGCAGCGCTCGCACACACACATACATACATACATACAAAAACACATACACACAAACACATTTTGTCCATTTTTCTTTTTCGAATTTCAGCGCAGCCCTGGGTCTCTTCCTCGTACACGTACGTATATCAATAAGTGCACGCGTACACTCACACGCTTTCTCACGTACGATTCTTCTCTACCGTTTTTCTAAAGAAACAACCGGATCAGAAACGGAAGGGCAGAGAGCGGGTGACAGGAACGGTAAGTC
>JAHBMJ010002711.1:5463-7963 GCA_018398765.1 Chromera velia | reverse complement strand
GCAGACATGGGAAGCAGAGACAGTCAGTGGGAGATCAGTCAGAAAGCAGTATCCCTTTTCCCAGAGTCAACACCGTTCATTGCCGGAGAAACTGAAGTTGCCCCCATGAGGATTGGGAGAATAAAACTGACCAAAAACGCAGGAAAAGCAGAGAGAAAGAGAGAGAAGCAGAGAGCAAAGAGAGGGGCAAAACAAACAAAAAGACATGCAGCGCTGCTGAACATGATCCGCTCAGCTCGCACTCAAGATCATGAGATGCATCCCGGTGGAGTTCCGTATAGAGAGGGATTCAGTGCACAGACACCAGAAGTGGGGAGACGAGTTAGGCCTGTCTGCACTGGAATTCGATCAGGCCTGACGGAAAGAGAAAGAGTGCAACTGGTATTCGAACACCAAGAGCGAGAACGTACTACTGCCTTAAACATGATAAGGTAGAACATGATGAGGCAACAGCGTTCAGGTGTGACTGAATGGAAGAGGTATAGCCGACAGTCTTGAGATCAGATTGAGGAGACGGTATTCACCCCGCTGTAACAGTCCCATTTGCGTGTTCGATCATCTGTTCCATGCATAGAGCCCATTTGTTTTTTTTTTCAGCTGCGTCTGCCTTTGACTTCATCTGCATGGCCGTGCAGACACGGCCTGGAGGAGAGGGGGCATGTGTGTAGGTAGGAAAGAGGCAGTGCATCTTTGTCCCTCCACCTAAGCAGAAGTGAAATACAAGATGGACAAGAAAAAGAGAGATGAGAGCATATGAGAGAGGAGTCGAAAGACAGAAGAAGAAGAGAAGACAGAATGTTCCAAATCGCTGGGCAAAAGCTTCAAACATCATCAAACGTCCCGAACCCGGTTCTGACAATACTCTGTAGAGACATGCACGTCAAGCTTGATCGTTCTCGTCTTATGAAATAAACCTTGCAACCCCTGTCTGAGTTCAACAGCTGAGTACATCCATATGAAAGTGTCGGGACAACACTCTGGGGGAGGTGGCACGTTATATTGTGAGGTTGTAGGCATTGTTAGAGCTGCACGTAGTGCGCGCATGTCGAGCGTATGGCGTATATGTATGTGCATGCATGCATTATATTAATTGGTTCGCATGCAAGTCAATTCAGAAATACAGTCTTGCCTGTGTGTAAGACTAAAGAGAAGTACGAACAATGCATGTCCGACCCTTAGATCTTATAGCCCCGTATGTTAGCAGCGCCATAACTCTACGGAGAGAGAAAGAGAGAGAGAGAGAGAGAGAGAGAGAGCAAGAATGGGGGAGAGAGAGACCCCTTCTTTCTCTCCTTCTGTTCCGCATCTTATGGATCTTTGTCTGCGAAATCAAAAGCAATGAGATGATGGTCATTGATCTTAAAACAGATGAACTCAACGCAGTGAAGTTTAACGTACTTTGAAGATTGCCACATAATAAATGAAACCTAGAAATGAAACCAATGTTCAAACCATAGTAAGCATTAAGGAGTCATTTGTTGATTAAGTCTTTACATTAATGTTTTTAATTCAATAATATAACAAGTTATAAAATTTATTGATAAATTTGTTTATAGATTTAGTCCTGTAAATTTCAGATCCATTATAAACATTTTTTTGGTATTTTATACAAAAAATAAAGGATAATTCATATAAAAAAATTAATTATGTCATAGATTCACTTAAATTTTCTTAAATTTAGTCTTTATTCTACCGTATTTTTTAAGAAAAACACATTAAATCTTTTATACGTCTGGATAACACCAGGTAACGCCTAGTAACGCTTCGACCCTGACTCTACCTGAGTCTAGCCCTGACTGTATATGAGTGCAACTTTCTACGTGGTTTCAATCAGCTACATATAGTGTGGCACTGCGTGAACCAGTTGTAATTTTTCTTGCTTTCTGAGGCTGTTCGCAAGCTTGCTTGCATCAGATGCATATGGGCTGGGGTATTTTTGTTTTGTAAGTGCTCCCCGCTTTGTTTCCGGGGCCATTGAAAAACTGCATGACGCACGCAATTTTCATCATTGCCCCGGAAATATCGCTGAGAGGGCACTTAACAAAACTCGAGCACTTCCGACTCCAGTTAATTCCGAGTTTAAAGTTAATTTCGCTTTCCGGGCCATTTGTATGGAGTGTATTAGATTGAATCTATACATATTCAACTGACTGTACTGACAATTGAAACTTTTGTACTGGAAAGTGACTTTAAAAAATTTAGTTTTTAAAACATTAAAATAGATAGTTTAACTTTTAAACTAATTGATTTTCATAATTTATTTAAGACTATTTAAGCTTAGTAAAATGCTTAAAAAATGAAATGAAAAAATGTATATATAGAGTATATATTTTTTCAAAACCATAAATTGTCTGGTACCTATCATCGTAAATTAACGCTAAGACGAAAACACAATAAAAAATGCATCTGAATGGCTCTGAATCGATCTGATTGAAGCATTTCTTGTCATGATCATAACTGTTTTGTTTTCAATTCATATGAGGCACTGCTCAACGGCGGG
>JAHBMJ010002710.1:0-16543 GCA_018398765.1 Chromera velia | reverse complement strand
CAGGAGGCCAATCCTCCAGACATTAATCCTATCCTATCCTATCCTATCCTATCCTATAGGAGATTGTGAACGCTTTCCCATTCAAAAACAAGAAAAAGAGTTGCAAAAAAAAAAAAAAAAGATAATTAAAGTCAATTCTATATTTTTTTTTTGCTGTGATAAGTCTATAGTCTGACATCTAAAATGTCGAATCGCATTGTCGATCGTGAAGTCAGAATATATATGTTTTTCATTAGTCAACGCAAGATAAATACTAGGATAAATATCAGAAAGAACATGCAACAAGTCGCTGTTAACTTTTAGAACACTTCAAATCAGCACGGCACTTCTCGCTACTTCTCCTGCCACGTTTTTCGAACTTTTTTATTAAATTCCCATGATGCCATCAGTTATTTCAGCGAATCATCTTTCTGTAATCAATGTACTAAGAAGCTGCAACCGCATCGAATACTTTGGAAGGCAAGGCAGCTCCTCTTCATGTGTGTCAGACTTTCGAAGCAAGGGGCAAAAAAGGTTGCTGACAACCGACTCACTCAAGCGATGCGCCTTCGAAACAAATGAGCATTCTCTTTTCTTTCAATCGGCCCCCCTTCGCCCGCATCTCTCGCTGTGGTCCTTCTCCCCTCTCCGGAGAAGGCAAACCGAGTCCTGATTTTCCTGTCACCTCAGCAAGCGTCCCCCCATGCACCTGTTGTCTCTAGTCGCATTTTCCTGGTGTCTCCAAGGTCAGAAGACAAAGGATGAAGGGGGGGGGGGGGACTGGAAGATGGGTGAGCGTGCAGATCCAATGGACACAAAGGAGATAAGCGTGTGTGGCGTGATGAATGAATGGTTCTTAGTCGTACCGATGGAAGCTTGGTGTCCCTTCTCAGCCCCTCCCGTGCACTCTCACTGCAAACGAGATGATCGATACAGATTCAAAACTTGACGGGAAAGAAGTGAATGAAGCAAGCGAAGAGGAAAGAAGAAAGGAAGAAGAAGAAGAAACACTCCAGAAACAAAACGGTCGCCCCTGCACCAAGAAGAAACAAAAAGAGGAAACACGACAGAGGAACGGATTCTCTGTCTTCATTCTCAATTCGAGCACGACGCAGGCCAGAGAGCGGTCGCCTGAAACCAGACAAGCAATCCAATCAAGCAACCCTAGCTCCATCAATCCAGAGGAACTATGGAAAGGTTCCAGCTCTCTTCAGCCTTCCCCCCACCCAATCAACAAAAAAGAACACATCGCACCAACGGACTCCTCCACCCTCCTGTCCTCTGTCCTCTTCAAATTTCAATCCCCACCAACAAAAGTCCACCATCCGATATTCTTCATTTTCCCCACATTCCTTCCCACTCTTAAATAAGCCAGAGGAGAAATCGCGTTCCCCTCTCTGACCCCCCCTCCTCCCCCAAACCCAACTGGAAGGATTGGAAGGAACACCGGATCCTTTCCCCTCCGCTCACCTTTTCACCGGCAGATTCTGGGTCAACGCTACCAAAGGAGAAACTTCCATGGACCCCCCCACGCATGCACCCCAGTCTGACAGACACCGTTAGTCCTCTTATGTTCACACTGAGTTCCTTCCTTCCTTCCCATCCCCCCACCCCCTCCCGTTCCTTGCCATTCAGCATTCATTGTGCAGCCAGCCTCTTGCTTCTCCCACTCACTCACTGCTCGGTCAGACTCGCCGCAATTGCTGCCTGGAGCGCGGCGTCCGCGTCTGCGTTGTTTCCGACCGCAAACGCAGACCCAGGGGGTTGCGCACCCTGAGCGCCAGCTCCCCCCCCTGCTCCCGTATTGGATCCTACGCTCGATCTATTTCGCGCTCTCTCTGCCTCTTCCTCGAACTGTTTCTGCACAGTAGACACAGGACGAGAAAAAGGGCGGGAGAGAAATCAAAACGGGGGGTGAGCAAGGTGACAGGTTAAGGACAGTCGAATCCAGACAGATTCGGCAACCCAGAGCGAAATCACTCACTCCCTGGCGAAAATTGTGCAGACAGGAAAGTTCACAAGCAGGCTAAGAATAAACATGGGACAGTGACAACGACAAACGAGAAGGCAACGGGAAGGAAAAAGGGAACGGAACAATGCAAGCGACGATCCCCTCCCATGAGACTGCCCCCTCCTCTGTTCCCATTTGTATGCCGAATCTTTTCTGCTGACAGACCTGGAGCCTCCTTGCAATCTCTTCATCATCCAACCCCTCCATGTCCTCCACATCTCCTCCCGTAGGGGCAGCGCCCTCCCCCGTGGGAGGAGCCCCAGCTGCCCCCCCCCCCGCGCCTGATGAGGGGGCCGAGTCGACATCGATGGGCAGGCTTCCCTCAACTTGTGCTGCCGCTCCTACTGACGGCCTGCTCCCCCCTGCTGCAGGCGGCACAACCCCAAACCCTCTTGACAGCTCATCGTCGGGAGGAGCAGAGGGGGGAGGCATCGCGGGACCTCCAACTGCCCCCCCGCGCAGAATCGCATTCTCTGCATCTACGTCTGCATCCATCCCACCCTCTCCCTCCCCAGCCTGAACTCCGGCTCCGCTACCATCTCCTCCTCGTACACTGGTGTCTGTCATTTGTCTCGCAAGCTGAGCAGCGATCTCGGCATCCACATCAATTGGCCCCTCCGCAGCAGCGGCAGGGGGCGGCTGCTGCTGTCCAAAAAGGGCACCTCCCACTGCATGCATCGCCCCTGACAGCATACCACCCATACCAGTGTAGCCTGGAGAAGGCATGTCAAAGTCCCCTTGCTGCGGGGGGCCTCCAATGAGCTGCTGCTCGTAGTGACGGTCGGGGGCCCTGACACCGTCTCCTTCTGCATCCAACTGCTCTTGCAGTCTCCGTGCAACTGCTTCGCTGTCGTCACCGTCGACATCCACAGGGGCGGGGCCTGGCAAGGTCTGATTTGGAGCTCCACCTGCCTCTTCTGCAAAAAGGCGGCGAGCAAATTCTTCGTCTGCCCGTTCCCGTTCCTCTTTCTCTCGCTGTTCTCGTTCTGCCTCCTCCTTCTGTCTCGACTCTTCTTCTTCTTTACGTCTCTGCTCCTCTTGTTCCCTCTGCTGCTGCTCATATCGAGCACGTTGCCTCGCTCTGTAGTCAGTTAGGTCGTCCATCTCTGCGTGGCTCAAGTGAGAAGAAGGAAACCCAAACTCAACACTCTGTCAAGCGTCCCAAAGATCGCAATCCACGAGAGAAAACCAGCACTGCAAAATACAGGCAAGCTGCAAAACTCGGTGAAATCTGCCTCAGTGGCTGTCCGGATTCAAGTCGCGAGAGCCGAGGTGTGAATCGAAAATTTGCAGCCCCTTCTGCAACCACAAACCCTCACCAAAAGACAACATCTTTTGTTCTGACTCAGCGCCGTGCATGCAGATTCAAAAGGATCGGCATGGATCGCGGCCGGCCGGCCAGGGCTTATAATTTAAGCTCGCGGATATCGACTTCTTGGCCGCGGCCGCGGCGGGACGGTGCCGGGGCGCGGGCCACGAAGCGCAGATCGATTCGATCGAGCATGATGAAGATTGATGAAGTCGGTTGTCAGAATTTGTCAGACTGAGTCGGAGTATGTCGGAGTCGGTTACTGTCTCAGTGACGGCGTCTTAATTGTGAGCCGCCGTCAGACACAGCTGATGACTTCCCAGTGCCTAAACAGGACGATAATCATAGCAACCTCTGTGTATCCGGCAGTGTACGAAAGCCCCACCTAAATTATCCGTCTACATAGCTGTTGAAGGGAGACGGCAACAGAGACTCATCACGATTATATAAATGCCCTCGCGCGAGGAGGTTCTTGCCCTACTGGGGATCCGATCCCCTTCCAAGTTCTACAGCAAAACCGGAAGAGACAAAATCCGCAGAGATGACGAGACGGAAAAGAGAGACAAGCTGCTCATTCGCAGACTCGAAGGTACGTACCTAATTTGAGCAAATCTTTTGACCCATGCACCTCCCCGAGACGGATGGAAGAGTGGAAGGAAATCTAAATCTTCAGCTGCGATAACGGCGGGCAAGCATGCAAGTGATCTGACTGCTCTTCTCTTGTTCGTGCATTTGGCCGCATGACATTTGTTGGTCTGCCGCTTTTCTGTTCGTGTGCATGCAAACCTGATCCAGGTTTGTAGAGGTTGAGGGTTGCTTGCATGTTGTGTGCATGGGCATCTGACGAGACTTTGTGCAGAGCTGACGGGGGCACCCTCTCAAGACGCGGTCAAGAAGGTGCTGGAGATGACCGACTCCTCACATGACGGTGGTCTTGCTTCTTTCTTCCCGCGTCAAACGGACGCCTTCGCGCTGTGCGACCGTCTCGCACAAAAGACGAGAGCAGATCCTTCAGCGTTCTGCGTCTTCGCTCAGGAAGTTGGACAGGGAGGAAAACGAAGGTACGTAGGTGCAGAACTGGAATGGATGGGGCGCGGAACACGATGTGGCACGAAGAAGAGTAATGTTCCCAGACTAATGTATGTATATGAAATCTTTTAACAGTGGAAAAAGGTTTCGCCGGATCAAGAAAAAGAGCTTTCTGGGTATTTCTTGTTCCCATTCTTCTCCGTCCAGGTGTCTGTACGCCACCTTGGTCTAACTCCTCTGCCTTTCTCCCTGTTTATCCTCCTTTCAGTCAGTCTGTCTGTTTTTCTGTTTGTCTGTCTGCTTGACTCCACACTTTTCACGCCGCCTACCCATGTTGTCTGAGTGGCCATCCTGCCCTTTTGTCTTTCGTTTTTTTTTTCTTTTATGTCTGTTGTGTAGAAGAGGGGACGGAGAAAAAAAAAAGAAAAATGTGAATATAGTCTGTCTTATCCGTTGACTGAGTGACCATGTCTTTCGTTTTTTCGTTCTTTCTTGTCCTCTTTCTTTCTTTCTTTCTCTCTCTCTCTCTCTCTCTCTCTCTCTCTCTCTCTCGTTTTCTTTCTTTCTCTTTCTTTTTCGTTTTTTTGTTTTCTCTTGACTTCCGTATAGAGCACGTCAAAAGGAGAGACGGAAGGAAAGTCCACGTGTATACTCTGTTTCTCCTCGCCCCTCTCGCCTCCTTCCTTCTGTCTTGTCGTATGCGCACATACGCTGGTTTCTCTCATTTCTTGAGTCCCTTTCTCTCTCTCTCTCGCTGTCTGTGTGTGTAGAATCATGTGCTTCTTTCTCTCTTGTGAGACTCCCTATGCGGTTCTGCTCTCTTGTGCAGATTCGGTGCTGCAACGCTCCGGGATTTTGTGCGCGAGTCGATAGCTCATGAAAAGCAAACCGGGGCACGGCACCTGTATGAGGTCATCAGGGAAGGCAGACCTTGCTGGCTGTACTTCGATCTTGAATTTGAGAGGGAGGAAGAAGAAGGGGAGGGAGATGAGGATCGAGGCGGGGAGACGGGTCAACAGAAGACAAAAAGGTGGGTGCGTTCTCTAGTCTGTCCACTATTGGATCTACCATCTCACCTTTCTGCAGCTCATTTTAGTCCGCTTTTCTTTTCCCGTCTGATTCATTCAAATTTCGTCCATCTGTCTGCCCTCGTCTCTCCCCCCCCCCCNCCCCCCTCTCTCTGCGTGTGTGTGTATGTGTATATATGTGCGTGGTTCTACGTTCTCGTGTGACTTGCTGTTTGTCCATCGTTCCTCCACAGGTTCTTGCCCACATGCGTGTCGCATCGTTTTGTCCCACTTTCCTCTGTCTCACCCCTTCTCTCCTCTAGTCTTCCAACGAAGTTCCCTCTGCTTCTTGCTGTTCTCGTTCAGTGGTGCGGTGAGTGCAGAAAGAAATTTTGAAAAGTCGGACGAAGCCGTCATGGAGGTCTTCAGAAAGTCGCTGTCCCTCTTTTTGAAAAACTCGTTCCGTATTGAAGTCTCAGAAGACGATGTGGTAGAGATGGACAGCTCGACAGACAAGAAATTTTCCAGACACGTGATCGTCAAAACCGTTTCTGACTTGCCACCAGACGACAGCAGTACATTAGCAGAGAAGCAGCCCGCCAAGCAGGGCAGGGGACACACCGAAAGCTTCTTACGAATTTCGACTGTGCCTGATGATGAAGAGGAGGATCTGGTTGAGGTTCACGTGGAAGCATCGGGTCCTGTACTTGGTTTGTCGCAAAAGGAAAGGGAAAAGGAAATCGGGGGACCCGAAGAAGACGACGCCAAGAGGAACAGTGCTGCCAGTTTTGTTCCACAAACGTCTTCTTCTTCTTCTTCTTCCTCTTCTTCCTTTCGTCCCTCTTCCCCTCCTCCCCGAGGGGGGCTTTCTACAGCATTCCGAAACAATGCTGAGGTGGGAGTGGTGGTGGGGCGCTTTGTGTCCTTTCTACGGGACCAGCTTCGTCTAGAAGAGAGGGAAGAAAAGGAGGGCGTTTGCAGTCTGACAGTCCCCTCCCATTCACTGCCGAGCTGTCACCTTGACGGAGACACATGCCCAACCCCAGTCTCCCTCGTTGACTCAAACAACGAACGAGGAGACGAAACAGACCCAGAATACCCCTACACAAAGGACTCCTCAACGGAAACAGGCACCGAACCACAGGTGTCAGGCGATGACAGTTCGGTTTCTGTTTCTGTTCACTCCAGAGAGGCCCCCTCTGCTTCACTGCTTTCCAACCCCACTGCCGAGATTCTCTCTCAAAAAAGATCTGCGCCCTGCATATCTGAGAATCCACCAGGGGACCGCCACTCCCCTTCCTCGCACCCTTCTTCAAAAAGACAGCGACTCTCCTCACCGGCAGGAAAAGGGAAGGAGAAGGAGAATGCAACAGAACCGAATCCGTCTGAAGCAGAAAGGCAGGAAGACAGAGAGGAGCAAGGGTCGAGGAAGAGAAACAGGGACGGTCTAGTCGTTGACGGTGTGGGTCGTTTGTTTCAACGGGGCGCTGCCGGGGAGCGCAGGTTGGTCGGTCAGTTGCTACGAGGGGGGGGCATGCAGAGAAAGGATCGAGAATGGAGGAAAGATTCCATCTTATACTTCCTTCCTTCATACATTCTGTCATCACGTGTGTGTGTGTGTGTGTGTGTGTGTGTGAACAAGAGTCGAAAAGGCAAGGTGACGTACAGTCAGCACAGCGGGACCTGACGCTTTCTCCCTTTGCAGAGAAGAAGAATCGATCATGTAGGCTTCATTATCTCCTCACGCATTCCCTCCTGCGTGAACGGAAAATAGCGGCGCATCGGTACTGCACGCAGTGCATGTCGTGTTGATCCATCCTTTCAGGTGTCTGGTAGATCAAGCTGTCTACTCCCGGAACCGTTGCTTTCGTTTGTTGGGAAGCTCCAAGCTGGGCAAGAAGGCTGTTTTGAAGGTGAGCCTCCCTCACGCAGATTTCTTAGGAGGGCAGAAAGAAGCCATGAGGTTGTGCTTTTTTGACTCTGAATACACACACACACACACACACACACACACACACATGGTGTGCCTGGGGGACGATGATCTTTCCCCCAAAGTATGGCTGGGCTAGGTCGTGCTGGTGTTGATCCTGATCTTTATACCCGCTCATTTGTAGCCTGTGTGTCTGTTCACGAATCGTCACATGACCTTACTCGAGTGGCATCCTCGTGGTGACTTTTCATTTGTTTTTTTTTTAGATTGATCCTACGGTTGCGCGTGTAGTTGGGCAGAGTGAAAGTGTGTTCCTTTGCTCTTCGCACACTACGGCTTTTGACTTCTCTCTGGCTCATTTCCATTCATCATCTGCAGATGGTTCCTCCCCGACACCCCCCTACTCGTGTTTGCCGTTTTGGGAAGGGGAAGACAGGCACACGACCCGAATTGGCCCTCCTGGGATCGATGGCATCCTTTGTGCCTCCAACAGTGAGTGAATAGTCTAGTATGGTATGTGTAAGGCGGGAGACGGGAGAAAAGAGTAGAGAAGGAAAGTCGACCATGCTTGATTCAACATGACAAACGCAGGCGATCAGAAACAAAGGAAAGAAGACAGGTAGGTGAGATTTGTGTTGGTGTGGGGGCTACACTTAATTTCGAGAAGAACCTCGGTCCAAAGTCCATCCAGAGGGAGAGAATCTTCAGCTAGGGCCCTCTGCAACAACCAAAGTGAGGGTGAGGATTTGAAGCTGCAGAGAAAAGAACTCACCTCTTTTGATTTGGCTTTGAGTCTCTGCCTCTCTGCCTGCCTGCCTGCCTGCCTGCCTGCCCGCCTGCAGACCCCCTTGTTGGACCATCCCTCCCTTCCCGCCATCCAACAGAGCATAGGGCCAGATTCTCAAACCGAAATTCTGCGTTTTGGGACCGAATCGGATGACCTTCGTTTGACCTCCAGTTGGAAGGTTCCGGTGGTGCCCAGACGAGGAGGAAGAGGGGCGGGAGGGGAAGAGAACGGCCGGTCGAGGCAGAGAGGGGGTGTGCGATCGTTTGAGAGTTTCTCGGCTCCTGTCAAAGAGAGGCTGCTGTTCCTTGGCTGCCCTTCTCATTTGGTGGATGTGGCAACTCGGGCGGTTGGTCGATGGGCTGCATGGCTTCCTTATGCTGCATGGGGGGCGGGGCGTTTTCCATCCGATTTATTTGGAATGGAAGTATTCTTTGCTGAAGCATTGGGTTTTCTCAATACGAACTTCCTTCTTTTCGTTGTCGTTCAGTCATACAAACGCCTTTCTTGCCGTTTTTAATACTCCCTCTCCGGCTCTCTCGCTCTCCCTCCTTCCCTGCCTCCCTCTGTGCATGCGTGCATGTGTGTGTGTGTGTGTGTGTGTGTGTGTGTGTGTGTGTACGTTTACTTCTTCCTTTCTTTGCTCTCTTTCTCCTTTTGTTTTCCTCGTTCTGCCTTACAGCAAGTTGAAGGTCTTTTTCTTTCTTTTCTTCTCTTCTCTTTCTCACTGACCAGGTCCTCCAATGCTACCGAATGAATGCAGGTTGAGTCCTGGCACGAAATGCTCCTCTGGTGGATCGGAGAAAACCTTCTGGAGGCAAATCGTCTAGGCCTCTGCAGAGGAGAGGGGGAAGATTGGGAGGTGCGTGTGCAGACGAGTGCTGCCTCCGTCAGGGTGCCCCCCACCATGCAGGAAAAGGAAATGACGCACAGACACAGCGATCCAGGTCGGAGAGATGATGGCGCTATTCCTCAAAGGACAGACGGACAGGGGGAGGGGGGTGGTACAGGCGTGGAAAAACCAAAAAGGCAGCCACAGACAGTCCTGGTCACAATTGCAAACAACCGTCTGTGTCTCTGCAAGGGAGCACCCCACAAATCCAATGCAGTTTTTCTGGTCGTCTCGGGAGAAGGCGAGGGGGGAGACGGAGACGGAGACGGAGACTGCTGCAGTCACTTCTACCAAAAGTGCCATGACCCCGACTGCAAGTGGGTTGGTTGGCTGTGAGTGATTGCTTGGTTGGAGCACGTGGCTGCTGTATCTGCTGTTCCAACACGTGACTCCCTCTTCCTCTGGTGTGTGTGTGTGTGAGAGAGAGAGAGAGAGAGAGAGAGTGAGAGAGAGAGAGAAAGTGTGTGTGTGGTGAGAGAGAGAGAGAGAGTGAGTGTGTGTGTGTGTGTGTGAGAGAGAGAGAGAGTGAGTGTGTGCGTGGTGAGAGAGAGAGAGAGAGAGAGAGAGAGAGAGAGAGAGTGAGTGTGTGTGTGTGTGAGAGAGAGAGAGGGGGGGAGAGACAGAGTATGGAATTTTGAGTCTGCATAGATTGCACTGTCCTTTGTTTGACGGCATCTCTTCCTTTTGGGGTTTCCACCCTTGTGTGTGCTTGCCCTTTTTTTTACCTCTGCGAATGTGCTTGCAGAGGGTACCGATCGTCCCATTTTCTTCTCGTCGACGCCCCCCCTGAGAGCGTTGACGCTGCAGGGGAAGCAGAATTCTCGAGAGAAACACCAGACAGTGACAGCGACCTTGAGAGTCTTCGGGAAATTTCTCTCTCTCCTTCCCCGCCTATGCTTGACACTGACACGCAGTCTCAGTCTGCACATCTTCCTGAGGCGCCATTCGTTGAAAGAAGACCTCCGATTCCTTCAGAGAGCCTCCGGGAAGAGGGAGAGGGAGAGGAGGGGCAAAGACAATGGATAGGGTCTGGAGACTCTCACGAGAGGCATCACCAGGCCACAGCAAGCGCACAGAAAGTGTTGGAATTTCTTCCACCCTCATCTAGTTTGAAGACTGCTGCAGACGTTCCGGTTGAGTGCGTTTGTGCAGCCTCAGGATCCCGTCATTCGTCCCCTCCCGAAGACTCTGAGAGTCGAAAGAAGCTCTACGTAAAGGGTAGTTCGTCCGTGATGGAGAGAGAAGACGTGAATTTTGATTCCGCTCCTCCTCATGTTTCCGGAGGTGCGGGTAGGATTCTAGTGCCAGATCGATCCTCGCCAGCTGAAGGCAAAAAAGAACCGGCGTGGGGAGGGCAGGACGAGGATGAGTTGGATGAAGAATTCACAATCGTTCAGCTTGGACCTCTGTGTGGTCATCTCTCGGAGTCAACTTGAGGAGATGTACAGAGTTAGGACAAAGTAAAACGATGCAATTGGCGGTCATGAGTTGGAATCTCTCACACGGGTTGATTATATGCATATCGAACCTTTGACTAGCGGCATAGCTGGCAGTCAACATCACATGAAGCAGCCTCGCTCATGCGCAAGCACGCCCTGCCAGAACTTTTGAAGTGAAAGAGTTTGAGAAAAAATGTATAGTTGTTAAGCTAATACCAAAATTAATGTTAGCATGAAATCTCATATAAAAATTATGATAAAATACTAGCTGTCTGCAGGGTATATACAATAGATATATATGGTAACATCTTGACATAGCGGGAAGCTAGGCGGGAAGGCCTAGCATAGAACGAATCAATCAATCAATAGCTTAAAAATGATAAGCCTTAATTTTTATTTTGCTCTAGATTTTACTTTGTTCTAATGAAGGTTATAATTTCAAGTTATTTAAGCGTTTTCATGCTAGTTTTTATGAAACTTGAAACAGTTTTCTAGAAAGTTTTTTTCTAGTCTAAATGCCTCTAATCGATCGACCGTTTATTTTGAGATGCCTCCGTTTGAAGCCTGTTTGAGCTCCGCCGGGTCGATCGGCGGGCCGCAGCATCGTCAGTGAGAGTTGATTGATTGCAGTCTTTCGCATACGATTGATAGTAATTGATTGATTATCACGTAAACAGTTTGCGGCACAGGTCTTTTTGGCCTGTGCGGGCCGGCCAGGAAGGTCCGACGCGTGTATGCGCTTTTCCTGGACGCCGCACGTCGAGCGCTCGGCATTGGGGCAGGAGGCCAATCCTCCAGACATTAATCCTATCCTATCCTATCCTAGAGCTTTTCAGTTTCTTGCGTGCCAGTTTGTTTTTCGGACTTTATATTGCTCGGAGTCTAACTCAATGAAAAACCTTGTAAAAAACTTTTCTGTCGGCTCTAGCTACGCACTGAAGCGCCTCATTCCGCTCTACCGTAGCCTCTACGTTCTACTGCATTTCGCTGGGCTGAGGATGCGCATCTCTTGGTTTGCTTCTCTCTTAATTTGCGCAATGCAGAAAATTCAGATCCTCCATTTCCCCAATTAAGTCTGAGGCTTCAATCTCCCCCCAGAGGTTGCATACAATCTCTCTCTCTCTCACACACTCCTGTACGTTTCTGTTCAGAGTTTCGATTCCGACTTGTCAGGAGACCTTCGATAGCTAGATACATAGACTTCGAACGTCCGGCGGGTGGACCGCCTCCCCCAAGTCTCGTTTCTTGTTGGCACCTCATCTTGCGCATGCATGTGCAATCATTTCCCTCTCCTGTTTGGTGATTTGACAAAGTAGATGCATGACTTGAGGATAACGAAAGAATGATTTTCAAAGGAAGCAAAGCCTCCATCGGACAGTTGAAGTAGTATCGGAGAACCAAGCTTTCATGACATGGCATGCCGTCAAAGCGACTCGAACAAAACAGAAAAAGGAACGAGGGAAGGAATGGAGCTGCATGGGCAAAATTGAATCTTGTCGAGAACCAAAAATCTGGAAGGAAGGATAAGAAATGAATGACGCCATGCATGCAACCTAGCTGCAGTCAAGCAGTCTCTTACTCTCAGTTGAGATCAGGCACGATATTGACATTCACATTCATATTCATTCCTTCTTTGTTTCTTCCATTCAATCATTCTTTCTTTCTTTCTTTCTTTCTTTCTTTTTTTCTTTCATTCTTTCATTCATTCATTTTCGCCGGGGCCCCTCACTTTCCTCCTCAGACGGCTCCTTCTTCTTCCCTTCGGGTCCCCCCTCTCTCCCCTCTTCCACTTCCCCCAGAAGCTAGCTCGTCTGGTTGTCTGAAGACCGGGGCGCTCTGAGGTGTGGAGGTAGACGCCCGAGACGACTCGGGGAGAGGCGCGCTTCCGGGTGTTAAGATAGACTCTGCATGCCCCCGAGAGACCCACAATTTGATGCCGAAAAGCATTGTGGCAGCGAGGACAACAAGCAAACCCCCGACAACACTTCCGATGCCCACAGGCGTGTGCATCACCAGAGCCTGCATGCATGCCGGTAGACATATAGAAGAAGAAGAAGAAGAAAAAGAAGAAGAAGAAGAAAAAGAAGAATTGATATAAGAAAGAACATACAGCCACGATCCTAATTTGAATCAGCAGAGGCTCAACGAACGAAGCCTGCCTGGTTGCATGCGCAAACTCCCCTCAAGGAGTAGCACAGAGACGCGATGGACTGGGTGGGATTCCGTAGAGATCAAGGAGATGTGCATGCAGTCGGGAAAGGAAATGGATCTCTCTAGCTCTCAAAGGAGTGCATGCATAGGAACAAACGGAATCCAAAAAGCGATACTTCTAACAACCATAACGTCCATTTATTTGCCTCAATAAGCTGTCTGCTCTTCACCATGCCATCCCACTCCTTCAGTTAAGTCATCTAGTGACACATTGGCAGAGGCAGGTAACAACAATGGAATGAGGACGGTTCGTGTGTGGGGTCTCGTCAAGTCAGAAGGCCAGAAAGGAAGGGGGGAAGGGGGGGGACGGACTTCAGAAGACAAAGAGGCACAGCTTGCTTGTTCTCGCCACAAGTCGGTACCTGCATTGCCAGGTCCATCTCCCTGCCTGCCTTTCTGGAGTCCCAATTAAACCAAGCCACCGGCACAAGTACTCAATCAATCTGCCCCACCCTCCTACCTGAAATACAAACGCAGCCACCACCTCCAGGCAGAACGTGAAGGAGGCAGGCCCTGCCTTCTCCAGTTGGAGGCCCAGAGTCAATAACAATTGACCAGCAAAACCCGTGGCACCTATAAGCACAGCCCCCCCCCAACCCTCAAGCAGGGGGATTTTTTCCAAGTCTGAAAGAGATGGTCTGACCTCCTTCCATGAGAGCATCAGGACAAAAGAAAACACAAAGGACATGATGCTGATCCAGACTACATTTGGAATCAGCGAAACTTTTGGAATCTTCCGAACGATTGTAAACCCGACTGAAGCTGTAATTGCCCCCACAACGACAATCATCGCAGCGACGGGACGAGACACGGTGGAGACATCGTGAGCATCTGAGACTGGAGGCGGTATGCCAAGCGGTTCAAAGAGCACATTTGACAAAAAAGAAGGGCGAGCAATGAACAGAACACCTACAACGGACACCACACCCGCCACCCAATACAACCAGTGTCCGGTCTCTTTCAACCACACCCTCGCAAGAAATGCCGTGATGAACGGGCTTGAGAAGAAAATCGCACTAACGTCCCCCATCGACATCTGGCTGAGAGCGAAGAACAGGCACCCGACTGACAGCGATGCAAGTGCACCTCTCGAAAAAAGGAAAAAACGATCCTTTGGGGGACCCAGCAGCCCTCCATCCTTTCCCTCTTCCCCTTTCTCTGCAGAGGACCCACTCCGTCTCCAACGATTTCTGACCCATCTTTCCACACAGAAACACACAACTCCGATTATAAGTTGCACAACAGCGCGAGCACAGATCAGCAGAATCGCGTTGTTACCGAAATGCTCTATCGTCAACTCCACAAAAAGAGAGAGCAGCGCAAACGAAATGGCACCGAGCGCCGCACAGAGCAGACCCAAAATGGACCGCATGGCCGAAAATTTTTCTTTCTGCAGTTTCATGCCGTCTACGTTGCAGTTTGCTCCTTCAGCATCAACTGAACCGCTCTGAACAATCCTGCGGCTGTCACTGCTCTCTGCTGGACCAAACTCCAAATCGCTCAGAGGGGAGGTGCCCTGCTTTTGTCGATCTTGCAAGACCTCCTTTCGGCTTTCATCTGACGTTCCCTCGTCTCCCTGCAAGACGCGTGCTTTGCCGTCTCCTCTGCCTCTCGAGTCCTCCAAGGCTTCCGCCGAAGCATGGGGCAGCGGCAGAACAGGAGAATGTTCTCTCACCTCACGGACGGCCTCATTGGTACATCCTCGGCTGTCCCTTGCATGCTCTGCATGGAACAATTCCAGAGTGGCACGAACATGGGCAAGGAAAGATGAAGGTATTCATCCATTCGGACTTGCCCAGCAGACCTGTTGCTACAGAATTTGGCCGTTGAGAAGGTAAACTCGACATCCCTCCTTCCCTTGGTGATAGGCAGCCAAGCCTACCTTTCCGATTTTGACCTTTAGCTGTGGTTGCTTCGTGATCTTTGACACTCTACTTGCACAAGACGGCAGATAGTCATAAAACAGCACAGACTGACACACTTTTCCGACCCAAAAGATCACGGAGCCTGCCAACATTTGGCACCATGAGATCACCCACGATGCTATGAGCGCATGGAGTCATGCAAAAACGGTCTGACGTCGGAGCGAGAAAAAGGGTTGAAAGTTTGCTTTAACACGCAGGCAGACCACCTCCAGACCGCGCCCAAGCTCCCTCCAATTAAGTCCCTCCGCCGCAGGCTCCGCGGCCCCCCGCGGCCCCTCCCTGGCGCGCGACCCCCCGCCGGCCGCGCCGCCCGCCGCGATCATCCTCGCCCCAGGCCCTTTTCAACAATAACCTCATGTATCATCATTTTTGAACTGATTATTATTATTATTATTATTATTATTATTATTATTATTATTAATCGGTCTATAGGATCCTCCCTGCTGAGGAGGAACACAATTAGGCCGCAATTTCGATATGAAGCCGTATGAGACTTTCAATATAGTTAATTCACTACTAAGAATTACTAAGAATAACTAAGAAACCTTAATCAACAACTCTCTTAATCCCAGGAAAAATATATATATAGTAGTTGTCATATGACTCATATATAAAGACTTTCTTCCTATACAACCCAAATCATCACCACTATGTATCCTAGACCATCATGTTGGTCTCGCATTAGCTCCAAAAAATAAGAACTCAATGACCATAACATTAAAAACAACAAAAATTTCACGTATGTCTTTAAGTATGTCTTAGTTTCTTAATATTAGTTTGATTGAATGAATGAATGAATGAATAAAAGAATGAATGAATGATTCAGAATGAATGAATGAATCAGAATTAATGAATGAATGAATGAATGAATGAAAAAATGAATGAATGAATGAATCAATGAATGAATGAAAGAACGAATGAATGAAAGAACGAATGAATGAATGAAAGAATGAGTGAAAGAACGAATGAATGAAAGAACGAATGAATGAATGAAAGAATGAATGAATGAATGAATGAATGAATGTTAGAATGAATTTGAATGAATGAATGAATGAATGAATGAATGAATGAAAGAATGAGTGAAAGAACGAATGAATGAAAGAACGAATGAATGAATGTTAGAATGAATTAGAATGAATGAATGAATGAATGAATGAATGGATGGATGAATGGGTGGGTAGGTGGGTGGATGGATGGATGGATGGATAAATGAATGAAGCTAGGAAGGAAAGGAAGGAAGGAAGGAAGGAAGGAAGGGAAGGAGGGAAGGAAGGAAGGAAGGAAGGAAAGAAGGAAGGAAGGAAGGAAGGAAGGAAGGAAGGAAAAAGGGAAGGAAAAGGATATGGATCGAAGGAAGGGAGGCAAGAAGGAACGAAAGAGGGAAGAAGGAAGGAAGGCAGGAAAAAGGGAAGGAAAAGGGCATGGATCGAAGGAAGGGAGGCAAGAAGGAACGAAAGAAGGAAGGAAGGAAGGAAGGAAGGAATGAAGGAAGGAAGGAAGGAAAGAAGGAAGGAAGGAAGGAAGGAAGGAAGGAAGGCAGGAAGGAAAAAGGGAAGGAAAATGGTATGGATCGAAGGAAGGGAGGCAAGAAGGAACGAAAGAAGGAAGGAAGGAAGGAAGGAAGGAATGAAGGAAGGAAGGAANGAAGGAAGGAAGGAAGGAAGGAAGGAAGGAAAAAGGGAAGGAAAAGGGTATGGATCGAAGGAAGGGAGGCAAGAAGGAACGAAAGAAGGAAGGAAGGAAGGAAGGAAGGAAGGAAAAAGGGAAGGAAAAGGGTATGGATCGAAGGAAGGGAGGCAAGAAGGAACGAAAGAAGGAAGGAAGGAAGGAAGGAAGGAAGGCAGGAAGGAAAAAGGGAAGGAAAATGGTATGGATCGAAGGAAGGGAGGCAAGAAGGAACGAAAGAAGGAAGGAAGGAAGGAAGGAAGGAAGGCAGGAAGGAAAAAGGGAAGGAAAATGGTATGGATCGAAGGAAGGGAGGCAAGAAGGAACGAAAGAAGGAAGGAAGGAAGGAAGGAAGGAAGGAA
>JAHBMJ010002709.1:0-16611 GCA_018398765.1 Chromera velia | reverse complement strand
TTGCTGGTGTAGGTAGAGAAGAAAATTATATTATACACAAAAAATGTGAGATCGAGATAATAAGAAATCTGAACAAAACTCTTTGTGCATCATCTACCTTTGACTGACTGTACAACAAGAACAGTTAAGCTAATTATTATCAAGAAGACTCATGGTGCTTTTTATCATTTGTTTCATAATTAGTCAAAAGTGAATAAAAATTTTAAAACTTTCATTATGTAAAAAATATATTGTTTTTAGAAAAAATCGTTTACACCCTAGAAAACACGATCACAATTATTCTATAAAAGTACTACACAGCTTTTGTTTTTTAATGTAGTTTTGCTTTAAAAGAAAACATAATGTTATAGTGTTTTAGTGTATTCTATTAATTTTGTTCTTCTAGGGTTTTTTGTTGTTGTGTTTGTGAATTCATCGCTTTCTCTGCATAAACACTGTATTGCACCTTAAGTGTTGCATTACATCTATAAAATAAAGAGAACAAAAGATTGTTTTGACAGTAGAGAAAATGTAATACAAGATGTATTACATGACAGAAAAACGACTTTCTCGGTGTTATTGTACTGTTTAAATTGACTGTGAAAACAAAGTGAAAAATTAAAACATGAGAAATGTCAATTTTTGCCTTCACACCCTAGACGACAAAATTATTGAATAAACTTCAAGTGATAAAAAAAATCAAAGAGATAGAGCAAAGAAGGAAACAATACTTTTAATTAAATTGTTTTTAAAATGGTTTTATTTTGTTATTGTGTTAAGGCTATTCTATATCTATTTGCTATTAATCTTGTGAAAATATGTTTTTTATACACCGCAAACGACCCTAGGGGTCTCAAATTGGATATGTTGGTTTCAATAGTAGTTATATAGGCAAAGATGGGCCAATACAGCCCTAGTATCATACTAGTAACTACGCTGGCTCTAAAACTTTCAAAGAAGGGAGCTTGATCCAATGTTATCCCCAAACTAGGCGACACACAGTGATTAAAAAAAAGAAAAAAAAAAATCTCGAGAAGCCTAATCTTTTTTATTTTTTTTATTATTATTTTATTGGAAGTGCCAAACATATAACAAAAACATATCTAACTACAAAACCTACCTTTGCTAAGTTTGCTTGGACTTTTAACCACCAGACTAAAAAAAAGAAAAAAAAAAATCTCGACATGTCTATTTGTGAAAGTAAACGACGGTCCCGTTTCTGGTCGGATTCGCGGAGGGTGAATTCCGGTCCCGGCATTTCCATTCGTCCCTTCGCCCCGAGCCAGAGAAAGGAGCGACGCGCACGCAGCGGCCCGTCTACATGGGGTGGCGGGGCGCATGCGACAGAGGTGTGCATGTTATGAGTTCTATGGTATGGCCTGCATGCACTTTGGCGTTAGAAAAACACCCGAGGCACTCACCATGGTGGTGTATGCTCCGGGGCTTCATATGGGATTTAAATAGGCCGATGGTGCGGTTATGCTATCAGAGGCTTCAGAATTAATTCCGGTCCCCAATTAATTTCCAGACAGCCAGACAGACGTGCACGGCGGTTACCGTCCGTCTGAATGAGAGACTTGGCCTAGGGATTGACAGAACTTCATGTGTAGGATCTGTACTGTGCTCTATGTCTTTCTGTGGTTCTCTTATGCTCTGAGTAATGCACAAGGCTACCAGCAGGAACGTACTGTAGACTGTGGGAGTTCATAGATTTTCTGTCTGGTGAAGAGGCTGATCAGATATTTATTTCGGATTATCTGTATCAGTCTAGACGAATACGTCACGGAAACGTATTCGCTGTGGTCCTCTAATAGGAAAGGGCCAGGAATTCGAGAGTATAGCAGTTTGAGGAGTCCTCTGCATAGTTAGAGGATCGATACGGGAGGGCCTATAGGATTCCACTGGAGGAATCTCAAGAGAGGTGAGACTCTACTTTTCACTGGCGCCGTCACTGAGGGAGTCTCCCGTTGTCATTCCAACAACATTCCCCTTATTGTATTGAATTTCCCGATTCCCTACTGCAGGTGACTTACCATGGGTCCCAAGAAGGACGCTCCCCATGGGTGCGTCGCGATCAAGGGTATGGAGGCGAAGACCGTGGGCGTCTTCGGCCTCACGGACGATGCGGACATCATCGAGTAGGTACGGCAATATGCAGATGCTGTGGCCATTCTTGGAGACTCGGACGAGTGGTGCGGCAGGCTCACCTTCACCAACAGGAACAAGGTGGGGGTTAACGTTAAGCACTACATCGCAAGGACCGAGGTGGAAGTGCTGGAGAAGGTGGTGGAATGGGTGCCCCACCTCAGCTCGGAAGTCTCTGAGCAGCTCCGGATTTTCCACAGACACATTGTGGACTCCGTCTCTCCACCCGATGCGGAGTGGATGAAGAGATATCTGCAGTGGACCGATGTCCTGAGAATGGGCAAGGCGAGGATCATAGAAATTAGGGAGCTTCTCTCATGCCGAGAGAAGGAGAGAATCTCTGGTCCCCAGTTGAAGGCTCTGAACGAGCAGATCCTCTGCCTGCAGACTCTGAAGGAACCCTCCTCCCTCTCCCCATCTCGCCCTGTTGTGTTTTCTTCAGGTGGGGAGCTCCATGGGGGAGCTTCAACAGAAATAAAAGTAAAGACGGAGGAGGAGACAGGAGCGATACCAGACACCTCCCGTCAGATGTCCGTCCCCGTGTCCAGTGAGCAGCGTCCGGCCTCTGATAAGCGGGACCGCCGTAGCAGTAGCAGTAGCAGTTCCAGGGGGGGGGTGCAGGTGGTTGGTGTACGACCTGACACCACCCTGCTGGAGATAAAAAGGAAGCAGTACGAGGACCTCGTGGCCCAGATATCGGGTCTGGACGCCGCACGGGGTGCTGACAAGCTCCAAATTCTGGAGATCCAGAAGGAGGAGAATGAAGTGCTGAGTGGCATGCCCAGGAGGGACAATTTCCCTGAGGGGTCTGAAGGGAAGGAGGCGTACGCATCAGAGCTGGCATCCTAAGCCGAGAAGAAAGAGGTCTTTGACACTGGGAAGGCTGACAGGGATACGCTGGTAGCGACCCTGCATGGTCATATTGACCAGCTGACATCTGATGGGTTTGCTCTGAATGAGCAGGCCGACAAACTCCTCCCCAGGCCAAGAGTATCACTGGGGGTGCTGCTGAAGGTCGCCTGCCTTCGGTATTTCAGATGACCCCCCTTACGGGTGGGGGGGTGTATCCTGCTGTGTCTCCCCCTGATCCTGCGATGGTGTCTGTAGGTGGGGGGATGCGTACTGGTGATGTCGGGGCTCCGGGTGCTCCTGACATCTTCTCTTTCCTGGGAGTCAGGGAGTCGAGTGGAACTCAGGGGAGGCCCAAGTGTGACTCTGAGGATCCTCTCATCGCCTACACCCTGGAGGAGATCTTGACATCGGTCCTGAGGACCTTTGTGGAGATGCGAGATAAGGTCGTGGCGATGATCTTTGCGCACTTTTTCAAGACGATCCAGTACTCAACCTCTGCTCTCGTCCTGGAGTACAAGAGGATTGCCTGCAAGCCATGTCGGTTCGGTACCTACACAGAGCTGCTGGTACATCACAAGCGTCTTCTGAACCATTTGGTTGAGGAGAACATCGTCCACGAGCTTGGCGTGAAGTACAGGTTCGGGCTCCTGACGGCACACCTGCCAAACGACCTCATCATGAGGTGGCAGGAGAGGCAGAACCCGGTGGACCTCACCAGCGAAGTGGAGATCACTAAGGAGATCCACGCCATCGCTGCCCAGGCAGAGACCTTCAATAAGTTTCTCGGGGATGCTTGGGACCGGGGCCTGGTTAAGGGAGCTCTCATCGAGGACTTGAAGAGAGAGTGGGAACAGAAGGCGGCAACCTTCGGGGTCAGGGACTCAGGGGGTGCCTCGCGGGGGGGTATCATCCCAAAGGTTCTATTCGTGGCATTTGTAGGGCCTGGAGGAGTCCCGCAGAGGAAGTCTCCTTCCAAGGCAAAGGGAGGGAAACCCTCAGGAGGAAAGACCCCTGACTCTGGCGGGAAGGGCAGGGGCAACTCTGATCGCAGAAGGCAGGGCAGTACAGGAGGGGGTTTCGGTAAGGAGGATGGCAGGGGGAGCTCCAATCGGGGACGCTCTCCTGGGTCCAATTCCTCTGCTCCCTCCAGTAGATACAATGACAAGGGGGTGGAAGGAAAGGACCGTCCTCCCACTCAGGCCGTTATCAACCCCAGGGGCTCCAACAGGAACCCCGTTCTCGATCGATATGGTGTCTGACACCGGGACGGATCCGGGTCGGATGCGTTCATCGGGACGATGGCGGGACCTGAAGAAACTCCTATCAAACCCGGTCAGTGGGATGGAGAGTTTGGGTCTCTGTGGGACAAAGCGTGTTGGGATCCTGCCAGCAGGAAGAGCCTTCCCCACGGGTACCGCGATAGGCAGTGCCTGAGATGCAACCGTCCGGACGGACATGCAGAGTGGGGGGGCCATGGGGCCTGTCCTTAGATTCGGAAGAAGAACGGCTGCCCATCATGTAGAACGATGAGCCATGCTCCCAACAACTGCCCTGATGAGAACACAAAGAAGCGGTGGATGATGAAGCAGATGGACAAGACCGGGCAGGACAAGGGCGGCTCGGGGGGCCGCCCTAAGGGTCCTCCGGGAGGAGGAGGCCGTGGAGGCGGCTCCGGAGACCGTCGAGGGTCTCCCTATCCTGGTCGTAGGGGCGGCTCAGGGAGAAGAGGAGGTGGTGGGGGTCACGG
The DNA here is from genome assembly GCA_018398765.1 of Chromera velia. Lineage (NCBI taxonomy): Eukaryota > Chromeraceae > Chromera > Chromera velia. Next base: position 11,888 of record JAHBMJ010002709.1, on the reverse strand, counting down.
CCGTGGTGGGCGCACCCTTTTTCCCGGCAGCTTCAATAATGAGAACTTCGAAAAGAAGAACTCAGACTCCGGACAGGCGCAGCGGGGGGGTAGTGTCCCTCCTGTGTCCTCGCAGACTGTCGGTCCTGGGGATCAGGACGATGATGATGATGTTGTAGTGATGGGTGGCGTCTCACGTGGGCAAAGGGACTCATTCGACCTGACCATCCATGCGTCCAAGGGTGAGGAGAAGACCACTCACGGGGAGGGGTCTCTCGGAAAGGTCCGCTTTGCAGACCGCCTTGGCCTTCCTTTGTGCTATGAGCCAGGAGCCAAGTACTCGCCCGACTACGACACAACGACCTTCCACGTGTGGTATGATGGGGCTATGAAGCGTCTGTCTGCCTGGGATCCTGTTGGGAACCACACGGGGGTCGATGTATGGAGAGAAGGAGTCCGTGGAGCCTGGCAAACGATCTTGTCCGACGAGCCTAAACGGACAGGCTTAGAACGTATGGGGTGGGCTATCTTCCCTGCAGGTTTGGAGACTTACATGATGGTCATGCAAGCCTTCCAGTCAGAGTTCACTGCAGGAGGAGTCCAGCGCATCAAGGATATGATGGAGGAGCAGGACTCCCATCTCTCTGAGTCCATCTCTCGCACACGGGGACCGGAGGACGAGACCACCATGGGAGCGGTGCCCTCTGGTTCGAAGTCTGCTGTCTATACGGTCTCCCAGTACGAGAGTGAACTGATGAACGACCCTAACAGGACCCAGCGACGGACTGGGTTTCCGGAGAAGTTCAAGGTCTACCAGGTTTCGGGAAATGCGAGATCCAAAAACCCTATGCTCGTCGAGTACAGGGTTATCAAGATCCTTATTGACTCCTGTACGTTCGGGAACCTCATCTCCTGGAGGAAGGTGAGGAGCCTTATCCGTGCCTTTGGGGGGCTGGATATCCCGGACTGGACGGGTTTGTTCACGGGGGGTGTTCGGGAGGAGGGGGACGGGCCCCCGGATGGGGGGCTTCCCAGAAAGACGCGGCACCGGCACTATGAGCATCTTGTCACGGGACAAGATTTCATTGAGTGGAAGGTGCAGCTGGAGATGCCCCTCCAGTCGTGGGGACTGGGTGATAAGGCGGTGTTCTCTTGTCCTGCGATTCTTGGCATCTGGTTTGGGACTCATGACCCTTCCGGCGCTCCAAAGAACATTGTCGTCCCCTGCCTCCTCCATACGGTTGATCAGCCAAACCTTCCTGACGTGCTGATTCGCAATGCTCCTGGTACAGGCCTCTTCGTCCCTCGTTCTTCGCCCAAGGATGTCCTTCCCGCCTACCGCATGTGGGCTGAGAAAACAAAGGAGGAGAGGCAGATCTCACATGGGGTGAGGCTGTCTATGGACCTGATGTACCAGGAGGGGGTGCGTCAGGGCATTCCGCAGGTTGATGTTGAGGTCATGGACACCCCCTTCAAGGTGGGGGCACCGGAGGCCTGCATCATCCACAAGCCCTGGGGAGACAGGCCGGACGGGTACGGCCTCAACCACCTCCCTAGAGCCGTGTATAACCGCAGCCCGCACTACAAGGCTGTCCTGAACGAGTTCTGTGAGCACTTCCTTGGGGGTGGTCCCCAAGGAGGTTCATGCGGGTACCGGTTCCAGTCACTGCAAGAGGTGTGGGACCGGCGGAACAAAGTGCAGAGGATGAGGCAGCAGAGGGATCCTTATGAAAGGATTCCCCGAACCCCTCTCCCCGACGTGTTGAAGAAAAGGTCGGCCAAGAAGGACTTCAGAGCCACACCCAATGGCGTCGAGGTCCCTGTGGCTGCCTACCCGATCACGTATTGGGTCGTGGGTGGATGGACTGCCTCGGAGCTGGCGGACACCGACCACTGTCAGCAAGGTCCTTTTCTCGCAGTGAGAAAGTTTGATGCTGAGGGCGCTGACCACTTCAAACCATGGGACTACGGGCTCGAACGGACGTACCTGGCTGCCTTCTCGGCCATCATGGTCGACCAGCAGCGTGAGGTAATGGCGCTGCACGCGCGCTACGGACACCAGAACTTCGACGATCTCAAGGAGACTCTCGCGGCTGAGGGCATTGACATCGATGAGGACTGCAGAAGGTGGGTTTCTGCGTGTCTCCTCTGTCAGCTGAAGAACGCGATCACTCCCCGGATTCACAAAAGGAGTGAGAAGCTGTCGGTAGATTGGAGGCCGATCAAGGGAATGGTCTGGATCGTCGATATCTGGTTCTTCAAGGATCTTCTCGCGAAGGCCAAGACAGGGGGCTTTGGGATGATAGTCGTCCTCTACAAGCCAGGAGCCGGGTTCTCTCTGGCCCATCCAGCTAAGGAGAAGGATGAGGCTTCCCTCATCGACTGCGCACATTACTTTGCTCACTGGCTGGGGCGTCTGCACCTGGTGTGCATAGACGGAGAGAAGGCGGGAGCGGGTGCCTCCTTCCAGTCGTGGCTCCAGGGGAACAGGTCCCCCGGACTCTACCCCATCGAGTACCATCAGGGACCTCTGTACGTTAGAAAGGGTCTGCAGGCTCTGGTCGAGCGCTGCATCCGCAGCAATCGGGAGGGAGTGGCCCTTCTCATGTCGGACCTAAACCACCGGTTTCCCCTTGCTGTGATTCACCTCGTGGCGATGGGAGAACGTTGGGGGTATTTCTGTGCGTTTCACAAAACAGTGGGGGGCATCCCTTTTACCCTGACCTTTCGGAAAGCGCCTCCTAGATGGAGAGTGGGGGACACCGCGGTGGTGTCCATGCCTTCCCTGGGAACGGAGTTACATGGAGTCATTGTGCAGTTTTTGGCTCCGCTCATACACGATGTTGTCGCGGTTCTCCACAGGCACAAGGAGAGAAACATTCAAGGAGAACGTTTTACCGTCCTGCAGGTCCATCCCGAGCAGAGCATCTACAGACGGTCCTGGACAACCTCCGCCTTTGGGGGAGGTCTCGATTCGATCAAGAAGGAACCATCCTCCTGGCTCCGGCGGGCGGAGACCAGGATGATCTGCGACTCCGGAAAACTTCTGCAAGGCAGGAGGGGGGCACGGGTGTGTGGTATCATAGACGGGCCGGTAGGAGCGACCTCGGTCACAAGGGATTCCCTCTAGTCCTTCCGGGCACATCTCTGGTGGGATGGTATGAGGGGTTGCAGCGAGGGACACAGTGGCCGGCAAGGAAATTTTCCTTCCAACTGGCGGATAAGGGCGAAGGTATTGTGGGCTTGCGGGAAGCCCCTCGCCTCACTCACCTTCGTGAGGGCTATCAGGAGATTTCAAGCAGAGAGGCACAGGCGTCGGCTTCGTTATCGTCTTCCTCTGCCCTCCCCTCGTCCTTTGCCCTTCCCTCTGCACTGCTTCCCTCCCTCCCTCCCCCTGCTCCTGCAGAGCCCCCCGACCCCTCCCTTGCTCAGGCCGAGGCCTCAGTAAGGGAAGTAGGGGCGGCGGGCGCCTAAGCATGGTCTCCCTCTCCTGCTGTGTCCAACAGGGCTTCCGTCGACTCTGGGGAGTCGCTGCTGCCGGATTTCTTTGTCCCGCTCAGCTCCTCGATGAAAGGGACCATCCTGGACTCGTCAGGCCCTGGGGTGCTGCGCACGCCTGGGACGGTGCGGCAGCACAATCGCGCTCCTTCGCGGGGAAGGCGGGTGAAGGATCCAGGCCCCGTCTTTTATGACGAGAAGGGGAACCGCCTCCTGGGGGCCGATGGGGAGCCCCTGGGGTACAATTGGAAGGTGGAGCGGCCGGTGTTCATAACGTACCGCCGGGGGGTGTATGACGCTTGGACTCGTCGTTTTGCGCTCATGCTCCACCCCGATCTGGAGGAGATCAATCAGGGAGAGGTTTTGGACACCCTCAAGGACTATTTGGCACCCTAACTGACGACGGGCGTCAAGGGGGACTCGTGGAGAAGCGAGAGTGCTACAAGGATACAGAACGAAATCCAGGAAGCACGTGGGGTATTCCCTGGAGACATGGGTTTCGATCTTGAGGAGGAGAGCCTCAAGAAGATCATGTCACAGAACCAGGACGTCTATCTGCACTCACCTCCACAGCCCCGTCGGATTGAGATCCCAGAGGGGTGGACCACTTCGATGAGTCTTCGAGTCTCCATTGCTCCCGATACGGCTGGGGGCAAGCGCAGGGGGCAATACTACATGCACACGGCACTCAACTACTTGGACAGGCCAAAGCAGGAGTGGATCGAGGCTGACAGGGAATTGAGGGAGACAGACGGTCTGTCTCGGATTGAGCCCCCGGGAGCCGAGTATGCCTACTGGACCCCTTTGGAGGGGAAGTTCTGGACAGTCGGGCTGTCTATGGCTGTCGGTTTTCCCGAGAGGTACTACGGGTACAAGCGGATCGAGTTCCAGAACTATGTTCTTCCGAGCTTCTACAACCCGGATCCGATGGCTGCAAGCATTCGGGCGTACACGGAAGGAGGAGATCGGATGATAGAACACTTTCGGGATATGTTTCGGGGGACAGAAAGCAACGAAGATGAGAAGGCGTGGTGCCTCGTCTGTGAGATGTACTACCAGGTCAGATGCATGTTCCACCGGTCGAAGCACCACGATGACCGCTCGTGCCCCATCGTGTTCAAGAGAGAAGACCCCACGGTAGAGGTCGTCCCTCCCAAGGACCCCAGGGACAGGGTTGATAAGAACGAGGTCGGCCGCGGCGACCGAGCTTAGAAGGAGCTCTCGGATGTATCCATGGCAAAGACAGGCACAGACAGAAGGGGAGGGGAAGGGTCACCTCGCGCTCGTGCTTGGGGTGCTGAGGAAGAGGAGACTGACGAAGACACCTTCGCTTCTGAGTCTCTGCTGTGGGGCAGAACAAGCGGGTTAGACCTAGACGATGGAGATGATGGGGGGGATCTTCTTGACGGAGATGGGGGCCAAGGAGGCCCTTCTCTAGACGATTCTCCGCATGACCCACCTCCAGGGGGTTATTCTGGAGGAGACTGGGGCGGGGGGACTGATAATAAGGGAGGGGGAGATGGCGGGGGGGACGTTCCTCCCGGATCTTCCCAAGCTCTACATCATGGCATCTCCATGGGGAAGAAGGCCCGCCTCCGTCTATCTGCTCGCAGACGACCGCGAAGATTGTCTGTGAGAAGGATCTTCTCCAAGGATGATGGAGACGACGAAAGAGGGGCAGAGTCTTCTGCCGAAAGGGGTAGAAGTGACAAGTTGGAACTGGAGGATAGGCCGATTGACCCTTCCACGCACCCGGAGGGCGCAGATAGGTCCCGGTCCAAAGAAGGAACTCCCGTCCAAGAGAGGAGAGTTTTGGGTCCAGCTGCGCTGGAGTTCTCCTCGTACGATCGTCAGCCGATGGAGGCCTATCCCATGAAGGGGGCAGTTGTCCAGAGGGACAACAGGAGAAAGCTCGTGGCCCTCCATTCAAAGGCGTGTAGGAGCTACGGATGGGTAGACCTCGCACCTGATCTGTCGGTAAGGGACCCCCTCGCTTTTAAGGTCAAGGAAATCAGGGATGGGAGAGTGAAGCGGTCATCCATCAAGCACGTGTTCAACATTCGGGGAGGGAGAGTCTCCAAAGAGGCTGTGCATATGATTGACGACCCCGTCAAGCTCCGGGAAGTTAGAGTTTGGAAGCTGCCGGAGGAAGAAAGGATAGGGGGTGCAAAGGGCTCTGCAGACACGGTCTTTGCAGATCCCTCCGCATCGTCATCTTCCTCTGCTATGCCTTCCTCTTCTGTTGTCCCTGCTGTGCCTCCTGTTAAGGGGGAGTCACGTGTTGTCCCCGAGGCTGCTGAGTCTCAACCTGGTGTTCCTTTGAACGCAGGCGGAGAGGAGCGAGCGGAGGATCATGGGGGTCCTCCTACTGCCGAGGGGGCATCTGATGAAGGGAATAAGGTTGGGGGAGTTGAGCTACTGGGCCCTATTGCGGAGAATATGGAGATGGATACGGAGCCTCCGTCTATGGTTGCGTCTACGGACAGGGACGGGTATGTCTCGGAAGCAAGCTTGTCAACGTTTAAGGCAAGCGGCCCGGGCTTCGGCAGCGACAGCAGCTCCTCGGATGATGAGTGGGGTGTCCTGGGGGGTGGGAAACTTCCGAGGGCAGGAGAAGGACCCACCATGAGGCAGAACCCGCCCAAAGAGGAGGTTGAGGAGATAAACAAGGTGGATAAGGTTTTGTAAGGCCCGCAGTGGGAACGGTTCAACACCTTCTGTGCGATGGAGGTTTTGAGGGAGGAGCGAGTAAGGAGAGTGCCCGAGGTGACGGAGAGGAACTGGAATGATGATTTCTGGGAGGAGAGAGGCATTCCGTCGTTCGCTGGGGCGATAGCGTGGGAGAAGGTCCCCCGGAAGACGGCAAGCCCAAACGGGCTGGGACGTCCAAGAGCCCCACCAGGAGTAGGTAGTGCGGTCTTCCTCACTTGTCTTGCCTTTCATCCAGGAAACCTCGGTCAGGATTCCTGTTTACGGGAGCTGCCGTGTATGAGGAGGAGATGAGCCGTTTCAAAAAGGGCTCTACCCAGCTCCCCGCCACAAAAGAGGAGATAGACTCGGGGTCTCACAAGCTCGCTGCCCTAAAGGAGTGGCTGGTGAACATTGTAAGAAATCGGACGCTCGGCAGAAGGGTCAAGAGGAACGAGGTTCATGTGGTCGTCGGCATGGGCTGGCGATACACTTGGAAAGAGACGGACGATGGGGCCCGGAAGCCTAAACCGAGGTTTTTTGCAAAGGGCTTCCTGGACGGCCGACTCGTTAACACCTACGTCGGAACGCCATCCATCGCAGGGATCAACACCGTCTGCCTTTTCATTGTGTCCATGGGAATGGAGATGGGGGCGGCGGATGTGACCGCTGCCTTTTTGACCTCCAAGGATCATAACGCCGAGCGGGTCGGCGCGACACTACCCTCTGTGCTGCCTCAAGTCCCTAAGGAGAACCCGTTTAAGGATATCCCTAACGACAGGTATGAGGAGCTGAGGAGGATGGCGGCCGAGTATGAGCCCGAGGGCACGTACTTGGTGGAGATGGGCCTCTACGGACTGCCCTGTGCGGCCCAGCTTTTCGACTATAAGTTGGAGGGGGTGTGCAAGGAGTTGGGGTTCAAGCGTGTGGATACGGCCATCACAGTCAAGGCTCCCCCTGAGGGAGGGAGAGCCCAAGCCATCATCATGAATTAGATAGATGATTTGCTGATTGGAGCCCCTCCGAAGGAGCATAAGGCCCTTCAGGAGACTCTTAACAAGAGGCTGGGCTTTGGGTCCGTGTGTGTGATCGGGGAGGGATCAGAGAGGAAGTTTTCTGGAATGGACATCTCCAGAGTCTCCACGGGGGAGATTCACCTCTTCCAGGCCTCGTACCTCGAGAACACCGACACCGCTCCTCTATGGGAGATTTTGAAGGAGAAGCATCCGAGCAAACCCTGGAAGGGTTTGGACGGCAAGAGTGCTGAGCCTTCCACCGAGGAAGAGGTTGACAACCAGTATGAGAAGCCGATCTGTGCTGGAGTCAGGACTCTGCAGTGGGGGGTGAGGATGAATCCGCTCCGTGCGGTGTGGGGCCACACCGTAGCGCAGTCGATTTCGAAGCCCTCCAGGCGCGTCTTCAAAACGGTCGTACGCATCATCGAGATACTGAAGGGGCACTCTGACAAGCGGGTTCCACGAGCGTGGGGCTCGTGCCCGTCGTGCACACGTATTTTGACGTAGCGTTCAAGTTTGCGACTTACGCTGCACGGTTGGGTTATGTTGTCAGGATCCTGCACTCGATCGAGCTGCGAGGGGACCTGCGGTCCCTCCTAGAGAACTGGATCGCGTAGGCCACCAAGAGGGCGGGCAGGAAGGTCAGGTCTTCCACCGCTGGGGAGGTGTTCGCCTTTGAGTTTCTGCTCAAGAAGCTCTTCGGCATCGTTGCCCTCGTCAAGGCAATGTGGGGCCTCAAGAACGTCCGTGTGATCGTCTACACGGACTCCGGCCCCCTCTACGACCAGTTCCGGTCTGGCAAGGCCCAGACCGATGCGACCATGCAGGGCGTTTTGGAGTGGTGCATTCAGGAGATGCGTGTCCTTGGGGTAGATCTCCAGTGGATTGCACGATCAAGGAACGTGGTGAACGTGATGACCAAGTACGCCCTCCCCGGTAGGGAGATGGCATGAATCTGGCGGCGTGGAACTTCTGGAAGGGAGGGGTGCGGGGCCTTTCTTTTTCTTTTTTGTGTCCTGTTTCTGTCGTCTGCTCTTTCTCCTCTGTCGTCCCTTTGCAAGTAGGCGTGTATAGGGTTTGTTTTCGCTCAGGGTGGGGACGACTAGGGTTTGGGTTTGGGCATAGAACGAGCTAGATAGGCCAGAGGTACTGTTTGTCCCTTTTATCCGTTTCTCTCTCTCGTTAATCTGTTCTCCCAGATAGGTAACTAGATGGGGCGGTGACAAGAAAGAGGGGCAGGAGACAAGGGGTCTCCTGCTGGGTGGGCGTGGGCTCAGCCAGGCAGGAGAGCAAAAAGAGTTAGGCAGGAAAGCAAGAAAGCCAGAGGAGTGGGTCCTCTCCCGCTGCACCCTTCCATATACCTCCGTAGCCATGCATATTCGGTAGTTGTCCTGTTCTGCCTCGTCCTGTTTGTGTTCGTGTTTTATTTATTTGTTTTCCACGCTCTGGCGTAGTTGACGTATGTACTTCTGCATCATCGGCAAAGCATCCAATGCTCGGGCAATGCATGAGGCCATGCAATAGGCAGGCCTAAATTTCATGTAAACCGAGCATTAAATTTTGTTTGGGGCAGCTCGGGTGGAACAAACGATCGTAGACTACAGTCAATTATGTGGGGTGTATGGGCGGGTGGATCCGATGTTTATGAGGAGGCACTACCCTGTCTGTTCGCATCCGTTGTCCTGCACTCCGTGTTTGGTGCCCGTCTGCATAAGAAATCCATGCGCAGGAAACAGACGGGCTGTTTACGCGGTGAAGGTGAGTGCCCAAAGCACTCAAACAGTCCAATCCCTGTGCGTTTTCCTTCCTCCGTTTTGAGCAGAATGGGCCTGGCCAGACTAGTTAAGCAGCCTGAAAGAACGCTGTCAGCTGGCATGGGGAGTGTGAAGGATTTTTGTTTGTGCCCATTCATGATCTGGCTGCCTGTCTGCGCTCCGTTGCGGTGATGGAGTTGGCATGCTGCCTGACCGACGCTTTGATCTGTACTTTTGTCTCACTCCCTGCAGGGCTTTGCATCACCCCCGAGCGAATCCACGGGAGAATGTAGATAGAAAGGGGGGAGGGTACTCATGGGGAGCATCACGTCTGGCAGGTGGCAGCCTAGGCAGGGGGAAAGACCGCTATGTGCACACTGAAACCTTTCGTCTCTTTGTCTCGTCTCTCTATGCACAGCGTATTAGCAGGATGGCAAGGGCGTCCTGCGTTCAAGATGAACTATCCCGGTCGGATGCGTAACTGCCGTGCAAGAGAGACCTGATCCAAGTGCAGGGGGCATTTTGGGTGAGAAGGAGAGCTCAGGTGTGTTGTGGGCGTTTCTTTCCTCTGCCGGCCTCTCATCCTGCTTGAAGCCTGTCCTCCGCTTTGGGAGGTCAGGTTAGGGGTGAGTATAAGTCCGGGTGTATTTGGTTTTGTAGGTTTGTATTTATGAAATCCTTTCCCCAGAAGGTCAGGGGAGTGCGTGGTAGCTCTCCTGTGATTTTAATTGTTTCCGCAAGGCATGTGTGAAGGGGTCGGGGGTGCCTCGGGGGAACCTTCCTTGAAGTGCAGTTCGTGTTTGTATGTTTATTTTCTCTTCTTCTTTCTTCTTTGTTTGGATTTCCGCATGGCCCGGGGAAGCTCGTCACATCACAGGAGCGTGCATGGTCGGTGCACGCTAGCCGGGTGTGGGCGTCTTCGGGTTTTCCCTTATTCAATTCGTTTTCACAGACGGAAAGGAGCCGGGAGGGAAAGGCCTTCCCGGCCTGTCCATGGAGGCAGAGACCTTTCGCAGTCGTGTTTTCCTTGAGCTGCCGGTTTGCGTTAGGGGGCTTAATCCATTGCCGACCCGAACTAGAGTAGGGTGGGCACGGCATGCAGAACATTTTCCCTTCTTTTTGTGGTGGTCGGTGGCCAGCCACACATACCGTCGGTCCAAGTGCGTGAAAGAAGGAAAAGAAGAATTTGGGGAGAAGGTGGTAAGGACTATGCTTTTAACAGACCCGCTTGGGGAGAATGGGTCTCCTTGCCAGGGGGCAAGGCATGCTGAGGCTGTCAAAGGTTCTTGGTTTCCAAAGAACTGCATTTTGGTTGCATAAAGAATGCTTGTGTTTTGTTTGCCTTTCTTTCTTTTATTTCTTTTGAACATTCAGAGCAGGGTCCGTCCGGAGCAGGAAGCATGATAGGTAGCGCGGGCTCCTGCATGCTAGATGTCTTCGGTTTTCTGCGTATGGGGCGGGGCTCTATCTGGAGGCAGATAAGCTGTGTGTCCCATGTGTCCGTTAACATAAGTAGGCATGGGCTGGGGGCCTGTGTTCTTCTGTACTGTTCCTTTTCGCTTTTCCCGGTGTGGTTTCGTTTTATCCCGTTCTTCCAGCCTGGTTGGCTGGTATCCACTTCCCTGCATGCCCTGCACACGCGTGAGCCCGGTGTGTTCTCACTTGTTAAAGGATAATAAACGATGTTTGAAGAGGACGGCGCGTGAGAGCATGAGAAAAAAGAATGAGGAGAGAAGAGGTAAACGATACATGAATAATTCTTTTATGATTGTGCGACAGGAAAAGAGGATAAGGAAAATTGGGGAGCCGGGTGATTAAAAAAAGGTCTTTTCTCATGCTTTCGGATTCCTCCTTATCAGAGGGGGGTGTGTTGTGCTGCGTGCTCCATAGTCTTTCCTCGGGGGCTCGGGAGGGTGTGTGTGAAAGTAAACGACGGTCCCGTTTCTAGTTAGATTCGCGGAGGGTGAATTCCGGTCCCGGCATTTCCATTCGTCCCTTCGCCCCGAGCCAGAGAAAGGAGCGACGCGCACGCAGCGGCCCGTCCACATGGGGTGGCGGGGCGCATGCGACAGAGGTGTGCATGTTGTGAGTTCCATGGTATGGCCTGCATGCACTTTGGCGTTAGAAATACACCCGAGGCACTCACCATGGTGGTGTATGCTCCGGAGCTTCATATGGGATTTAAATAGGCCGATGGTACGGTTATGCCATCGGAGGCTTCAGAATTAATTCCGGTCCCAAATTAATTTCCAGACAGTCAGACAGATATGCACGGCGGTTACCGTCCGTCTGAATGAGAGACTTGGCCTAGGGATTGACAGAACTTCATGTGTAGGATCTGTACTGTGCCCTATGTCTCTCTGTGGTTCTCTTGTGCTCTGAGTAATGCACAAGGCCACCAGCAGGAGCGTACTGTGGACTGTGGGAGTTCATAGATTTTCTGTTTGGTGAAGAGGCTGATCAGATATTTATTTCGGATTATCTGTATCGGTCTAGACAAGTACGTCACGGAGACGTATTCGCTGTGGTCCTCTAATAGGAAAGGGCCAGGAATTCGGGAGTATAGCAGTTTGAGGAGTCCTCTGGATAGGCTAGAGGATCGACATGGCAGGGCCTATAGGATTCCATTGGAGGAATCTCAAGAAAGGTGAGACTCTACTTTTTACTCTATTCTTTTTTTTTTTTTACCACTGTGCGTCGCCTAGTCCACAAAAATGAAATTTCGCCAAACTCAAAAATTTTATTCAATAATTTTGTCGCCTAGGGTGTGCAACGATCAACATTTACAGATTAAATAGACAAGTCTTAAAGCATTTAAAGCCTATAATTTTTGTTTAACTTTGTTGTTAAACTACAGGATTATATCCCTTGTTTTTGCTTCTTAGCAACGATATTGAGTGAGAAACAAATTATAACGTGAAGTCATTAAGTTACATTTCCGATACCAAATTTT
>JAHBMJ010002708.1:4907-14907 GCA_018398765.1 Chromera velia | reverse complement strand
CTTCAAATTCATGTGGCTTATAGTATTAGGGAGGTGGTTTTGGGGGTACTCTCTAGAGGTTTCAAGTTCTGTATGTCCAGTGCAGGACTTATACCTAGATTCATGCGCTATATGTATGCTTCAAAGCAGTTCAGCCACCACCCGGTAAACCTATAAAATCGTATACATGCAATAATATTATTGCCTAGGCAATTCCTGCGGCGTGACAGCCAGAAGCTGCAGAGAGACGTCCAATCTTTGGTTCAGCCCTCCGAACCCCCCATTAATTCATTTAGGAATATATTTCTGAATATATTCCTGAATATATTACTTTTGAAGTGAGTAACTAGTGAATAAATATATTTCATGATTAAACACCTTTACTGGGCGGCCGCTAGGCCGCCCGGTTACCAATTTTGTGGTTACGGTAGTAGTGTTCCAATGATAGTGGTAGTAGCTAAAAATAGGCAGATTTGGCCACATTTTGAACCAAACTTAACCTACAGAACCAATTTTAGACCAGTAAAAATCATGTTTTGGCATTCATTGAAAGTTCATTCTAATAAGACCTAGAATAAAAATCAATGTTCATCATTTTATGACTGAAGTATAACTACTATATTATTGGGTATAGCCTATATTATTTCAGTATAATCATTTCAGGGCTTTAAATTGCTAATAAGTTAAGTAGTCTAACTACTAGTCTGTAGTCAGACTTTAAAATAAGTCTAGCAACTGTTTTTACCTGAATTTTTCCTTGAACTACCATGCTAGTGGTACATGCCTTCAAGTCTGCTGGTTACCATCTCATGGTTACTAAACTGACGGTAACTTGTTATTGGCTAAAAGGGGCTGGTAGTAACACCTAACAGTACTGTGTAAAAAATTTCAAGTGTACTTTATTTTGGCCGTGCCTTCGGGCCTTCGGTGCGGTGCGGTATAGTACCTTTAAGTTAAGCCGTACCTGCGGTGCAGGCGCTTCAAGTCTGGCCACGCCTATGACACGGCGTTTCAAGTTTACTGGAGTGTCAAGGGGGTTCAGCGATTGCTACAACAAAGCTAAAACAAAGCAAATTGCACTGCTGAAATCAAAACATATTGCCCATTCAAGGCTTATTTTCTCTAGTCTTCAATACCAATTTAACATGGAGCCGACGTCTGACGGAGGCAAAATCAGAAAAGGAAACCTAATAGGCTTCGGAGACCTCCTGATTACTGAGTTTGATGAAGACGATGAGACGGTGCAAGTGCCTTTCTGGATTGGCAAGGTGTGTTGGTGCTGGGGTGTATCTGTAAATGTGGAAGGCCGCGTATGCATGCGTATGCATGTTTTTGTCTGCTTGTACTACCGTGACGTGCATAGATTAAACATCATTAGCAGCATTGCAGTTGTGTGTGCGTTGTTGTGTGAAGTTACCATACAATTCCCATTTCCTTTATTGCAAGGTGTGTTGGTGCTGCGGTGTGTCTGTAAATGTGGAAGTATGCATGCGTATACATGTTTTTGTCTGCTTGTGCTGCCGTGACATGTGTGGATTAGACAGCATTAGCAGCATTGCATTTGTGTGTGCGTTGTTGTGTGAAGTTTCCATACAATTCCCATTTCCTTTATTGGAGAATAAGTTGGTTGTAAATGATTGCCGGCAGAGAGTTGAAACCTATACTAATTTTGTTCATCGCTGCTCTCGCAGGTCGTTTCTGTCATTGACCGTCACGGTGGTGAAAACAGAGAGCCGACAAAGTTGTTGATCCGTTGGTATTCGAACAAGAATAATGACATCTTTGGAAAGATCACCACAGACAAAACTAATGGCAAATTTGTCGAGAGAGTGTTTCCTATGGGTGCAGTGATTTGTTGGGGAATTGAATTCAAGTCGGGTATGATTTCATTCAAAGTCTTGGACATGATGAAGGGGTGGTATCCAGAAGTGGACTGGAAGCAGCATGCACGCTCCGCACGGGGTAAGCAATGGCTCTCTAGATTTATCCAAATTGCTGAACAAACTGTAAGCGGGAAAGCAAGTTTCTCTTTTATAAAGTCTATCCAGTCATTGTATGAATTAACGTTCGGCATTCATCATCATTATTATATATATCCATGCAAGGAGTATGTCAGTATGATCCTGAGATTCAAAATCTAAATATATTTGTAGTTTCTATTCTTTGTTAATTGCCTGTATATATTTGTGTAAACATCAACTACATTCACATAATCAATTGAAAAACTACATTTAAAAAGCTGAAAGCACTTTATTTATCCCCATCATCATATTGTTTTTACTATATAGAAATATATAAAAAAATTATATACGTAGTATATGTTCTATACTTTATTGTTAGTAATTATACAAATGTTATATCTTTTTTTATAAAATGATTGATCGACACGTTTAAAAACTTTTTTAAAGAATTTAAAGTACTTTAAATGTGTTTAAAATACTTTGTGATGACATAAAAATTATAAAAATTTATGAAATTTTCGGAGTCGGAATTTTCGTCAAAGTCGGGGTGCCCCTGTTTTTTCTTCAAATATTCCCGATCGAGTTGAAGATTGTTGCCAACTAGTTGGCCAATTTTTTTGGAGTGGATAGGTCACAGGTGTAACTCTGTAATCTGAATGATTTTGAAATCAAGTTTTAGACTTAAAGTGCATTAAAAGAAGTTTAAAGTTGTTTTAACCTAGTTTGGACACTTTTCCACTCAAAAACTATAAAAAAGTTTTCGATTACATAAGGATTGGTAACCAATCCACGTAAAAATTGATTACCAGCCTTTTTTGATTATGAATATACTCTCAATCATTATTTAAATTTTGGTTACCAATCATTTTCAAAATTGATTACCTACCAGTTAGGATTGGTAACCAACTGGTTACATGTGTAGCCCCCGCAAACGGTAGGGGTGTATGCCTCACTCCTAAATTAAAGGCTCAGACCACTCCCCGTGGCCCGCCTGGTTTCCCAGGCCGCGACCAACTAACAACTGTTCTGAATTTTGCTGGTCTTTACATATTTTGGGCCACTGACTGAGAGATGACTGTGGGCGTCTTTCTCTCCTACAGACGTTAGAGGTGGTGAACGGCGTCTTAAATTTGGGATAAAGGGGTTGGCAATACTGGCCAGACTTTTCATACGCATATCGTTCATCCCCCTTCTCCTCAATCTCCCTGGTAGATAAAGGCCCTTTCTATACAGGCGCGCCCTGGCAGCTCGAGATTGAGCAGCGCTTCTTTACCTGCACAGAAGGTAGAACCAGCCAGAAGTCTACAAGAAGAGCTAGAAGAAGAGCTTGATGAGTTTATAGATGAGGACTAGAGACTATTGGACCCATGTGAAAGAACACCTACTTTTAAAAACTGTGTGCATAGATCGTTGTCGCATACATATCTATAAAAGAAGGCATGAAAACCACAGAAGCACAACGACGTGTGATGCATCTCTACCGGGTTCGTTCTAGGGTTCGTTATCTAAAAAAAATTTGAGATGGGCAGCAAAGGTGGTATTCACGCAAACAGGCAGAACCTGGTTGGCTAGCTGAGCAGCACATCAAGGCGCGCGCCATCTATCACGCTAAAAAGCGAAATGAGTGTTGTCCAACGGTGCCAGCTTGAGACCACAAAGGCCTCTTTGGTCTCTTCTACGCCAAAGACGTATCTGGTCTCTGCCAATTCTTTTGAGTGTTTGCTGCAGCTTGGTTTTTGAGATATTTAGGTCTTGCTGACGAATAAACACCCGCAAGTCACTATTGTTCACGATGTCCGTCTCAATTCCCGTAATTCAAAAACACCGCTCACAGATGGTTTCGGGGTCTCGCTCACTGTCAACCACAGGATCTTCACTCCCGGGAGGCAATACTAAAGCGGAAGTCTGGTAATGATGGAAAATGAGGTAGTAACAAGCATGGATCCACCTGGCAGTTGCACACTTTTCTTTGATATTGGGGTCTGACATTTTGTACCTGGACAGATAGCTCTCTGTATGGCCGTGCTCCGATCGCTGCTGCTCAAACCAGGTGGCTGATTTGAACTTATTGACGCTTTCAAAAGGAAACATGGTCTCGCAGGCATCGACAGGCTCAATTGGGAAGCAGTCGTTACAGAACATCAGCAAGCGGGCATCAATTTGGAATTCACGGGCATTGTTGTACAGACGGCGTGCACATAGGACAATGTCATCTCCACCAGAAGTAAAACGCTTAATCAAATTGCCATTAATTTTTATGGCTTTGTTTGTGGTATCTATTTCGATTTCTTGGGTGAGTGCGAAGCGAGCAAACTCGGCGTCTAACATCCATCCACCTTCTTTGGCGGGGTTTGAATCATTATGGAAAGAAGATATCAAAAAAATTTCCGAAAGAGGATTTATGACGTATTTCCCAAATGTATTCTGTAGCAGAGTGCTAGTGACGCCTTTTCCTGAATTTTGCTCTCCTACACATCTCCCGCAATGTTTATCTTCAACATGACTGCCGATTGCTCGCACAAGAAAGCAGAGAAACAAGTCTGTCTATTCTCCAAACGCAGCTTCAAAAATTCTGTTATGCACTTCAGCAATGCCTTCTTCATTTGGTGTGACATCATACTCATATTCAAGCACAATTGTGGTATCGATCTAGGGTATCGATGCTATTGCCAATCTGTAACCATGGAGTGAAGGTTTGGCTGGAAAGGTCATACATACCGTTTTTGAAACAGACTTTCTCCTTTGAGCTGCGATGAAGATGATCGTACAGCGTGTTGTCTTGGTTATCGGCCTGTCGGACATAACACTTTCCGTGCTTCAATAATATTTTTTGCAGTAGGGATATTTTGGGAGAAGGATGCAGTCTTTTTTGTGGAGAGGGGCTTTCGGATGTTTGTCTGGAGACAGATACCCAAGAGGGCATTGTCGACCTGCATAGGGCAAAATTCCCATCGATAGCCCTCTTGAAAAAAGAATTCTCCCCGGCAGTATTTCAGCTGGTCAGCTAAAATCGTTCTTAGCAGCCATCCTGCTTCTGTATGAATTGAAGCTAAAAGCAGAGGGAAGGTTTGGCGATGAGACCTTTTAGCACCTAGGGAAGGAAAAAGGAGATGGGTCACTTCGGTAGCTGCCGCTTCAGCAACGGTTTGCGTATATAACTGAGGGTTGTCTTCGTAAGCCCACATGTGGAGGGAGGCTTTCGTTAAGCATTGCTTCCCTCCAGCCCGATACAGAAATGAATCAAACTTTTTGTTGCACTCATGCGGATCGTATTTGGTGAGGCACTTTTCAGAAAATGCGAGGAAGAAGTGACGACCAGCTTTTCCTAATTTATGATTCTTAATTGCGTGACCAACATCGATCCACTGCTGATAGTTCTATGCCCGCTCATCCGAAAGGTAATCACACAGCTTTTTGATCTCCCTAGCGATTTTATCCATCTATTGTGAGAGTGAACAGGCTTCTGCTAGTGTATGGATATACTGCTGGTAATGGGGTGGCGTTTGATGGTAGGCTGAGATTCGCTTAGGCCTTTCTACTGGAAGAAGCGACGTGTACCATCGTATCAAGAAAAAAAGATGGAACTGGCTGGAGAAGGCCTCCGTCTAGTACATTTTGTGCATGCTGGAATGGAGCCCGTGCTTCATCCCCCAAAATAAATGTATACTGAAAGGCCTCGCACTGGTTTCTTTTCTCAATGTACACGGTCGTTGGGGGAGCAATCAGCAGCCCACCTTCAGACCGTGTGTTAACCTTTTCGTACTCTGACAGCACCTCACTTTGGTTTGAGACTCTTTGGTCATATCGAAAGTATATATGAAAGCCCCGTCGCGTCTGGACTATCAGGTGCTCTTTCAGCTCAGGATGTTCTCTAACGGCCCTTTCGTATTCATCTCGACAATCAAAATCAAAGACGGTCAAATTACTTTTCTCGCCTGTAAGAAGTGCAATGCCCTCATACTTTTCTTAGTTTTCTAGATCACTGTACGCATCCATATTTTCACGCGTAATCTCGGACCACTTTAAGGGTGGATAAAATTTCTTTCTCTTCTCTTCTCCAGTTTTGGGGTCCTGTGGGATTTGGACGTGGCTGAAAGTGAAAAATACGAACCCTACTTTTCTATAAAGCTGGGCATAGGCCGCAAACTGTTGCCGACCATTTCGGATATTCATTTTCTTTTTTTTTCTCTTGTGATATATCTTCGATCCATCGCGCGCCCGACATTTTTGCTTTAGATTGAAATATTAAATTTTGGAAAATACTGTACAGTTGTGGAGTAAACCCCAAGACTGCTACATGTGCTTACAGAGCAGACTAACCATTTTTTACGCATCCCCCGGAGTACCCCGGAGCCGATTCCACGCCCAAGAAGTCTTGATCTACTACATAGACAGGTAGACCACAGGCACGAAAAGAATTGGGATCGATAAATCAGGTTGATTGATGTCTTATCTCTCTTCATCATTCTTGTGCATGGTCTAGTCCACTAGGGTCCACTAGCTTTCACATAGTCAAGCAGCTAGCTACTTTTGTGGGGCCTGAACTAGTGCTGAGACAGCCTATTCACTTAGGCTCTGAAGTGAACAGAAGGTTGTGCGCGACAGTCATACCAAAAGACTCTAACGTCTCAAGCGCTATGGTACCAAGCAGTTTAGGAGGTCGGTGGGGAGGGAGCTGGCCAGATCTACCGCGCGGCTAAGCGAGAACTAGGTTCTTATAGACTAGGTTCTATTGGTTAACTTGGACAATGGCGTCAATAACCCACAAGAACGTCTAGCCGGTCTAGCAACCGTCGGCGTGATCTTATGCGTGAAGTCTTTGAGATTGCATGCCGAAAAGTAAAGAGAAAACTGATCTGCGGTATTGCAAAATAATTTCAGAGTGTCCGGCCTGGTCCGAACGCCTGGCAGTGCCTTCCGAGCGGACAAGTCGTCGGCTGCACAGAAGAGACAGCGCCCGATTCAGCCAGAGAACAACACATATGACTAACGCATTTGGTCGCGCTTGCTCTGCGTACGGTAACCCAGCTTGATTCAGAAGCTCACAGTCTCCTTTCGGCTGTCTGAACGTGAAGACCCGCATCATGCACCTTGGGCCAGCTAGTGGGCCAGGCACTACAGAAAAAAAGAGATGGACTCAAAGCTCTGAAAAGATCGTATCCCTCGACTTCACTACAAGACAGGCAGGACCCGAGCTGACGTACCATGATGTCCTGTGTAGAGTGTCGATGGGGGCGCAATGCCCCTTCAGCGCCTGCGGTTGGGACCGTCACGCACCTGCACAATGGAGCGTCATGAAGCCAGCTCAATTCACACCTCGGGGAGAAAAACGAGAGGAGAAGAGCCTGAATCCGGCCGAGGTCAGCTGGAAGCTGGTATACGCTAGCCTTAGCTAATTGGAAGACCGCAAAGAAGTGACGGAGCTCAACGGATATAGCTCCGAAAGTGGAGAAGGGGGAACCATACTAGGAAAAGAAGCTTAGTCTCAGCAGACTGATGGCCGGACTAGGCTGACAGCTTAGAGATCCTGTATATGTAGAATATTGTCGGTCCGTCATGCGTAAATTCAGATGGACCCTAAGCGGCGGAAGAGAAGGAGATTGGCGTACTAGACGTCGTACAGCGTACGGACGATCGGTAGGCTAAAATAGAGGCTGACCTCATTCTCGCAGAACACGACCACACCATCCGGCGATGCAGAGAGGGTCCCGCGCGGGCTTTCAGCAGAACCCGCACACTGCACGCAAGATGATGTATGGAGGGCAGGATGGGTCCTTTGTGTAGGAATCGAGTACTTCTAGCTGGACAGAATAAGAATGCACACGCCGACGCGCTGCATGGCCCTTTTACGTATAATAATGGTGGTATCAAGCCTGGGCTACTGATCCAGGCTATGGACCAGAGTACAGACAAGCTATCAGACAGGGGAATGGATGTTCTCTCTCAAAAAAGCCGGGAACCAACTGACCTTTGATCCGAGGAGGCCGCGAAGGAACAACTGTTGTTCGAGACGGCCGGTTCAGGAGGTCTAGCCTGCACTCAGCGTGCAAAGCGGGAAGAAGGGGTCATATCGAAGCAAACCGCTGCAGTGCTGCCCTAATGACATCTGGTGGCATCAACTGACTT
Source organism: Chromera velia (assembly GCA_018398765.1). Lineage (NCBI taxonomy): Eukaryota > Chromeraceae > Chromera > Chromera velia. Next base: position 6,841 of record JAHBMJ010002708.1, on the reverse strand, counting down.
GTCGTCTACGCGTGTGTAGACGGAAGAAGTAAGGGAGCTAGCTTGTATGGGGCGGCAGCATGAACGGGCAACAGGTGCGAACAGGTGTTGTTCGTCCTGCTTTCTGTCCGAGCCCTTTTACCGCTTCGTCAAAAGAAGCAAAGCTTGCTGGCCGACTGGCTGGCTATGTAGCACTCCATAGCACTGCGCTGCCAGTTGCCCACGCTGGTATACAACCAACACTGAGCTTGACAGCAGGGCTTCAGTGAGGAGACGATCTCCGTAATGTTGTATACGTGCCACACGCGTCGACGGTTAGGTGCATGCATGGCGCCATGTGCACGCATATATCGGCTGGCATTTTGCGCGCGCGGGCTGCGCGCGCATTCCGCGCACCACAACGCGATGCCGACTTAAAGACAACGGCAAGGCTGTAGAGGGGCGGCACAAAACCGGTGACATCCGGTGACCACATCGCGTCGAAACAGCTATAGCTATCAGCCACGGATCGAGCTAGCTTGAGAGTGAGACCGGATCGATCATTTTGGCGCGGTGAGCCTAGCTGGGTGTTGTCTGGTGTTCGTTGTTGATCTTTGCTTGTTGGTGGGTTGATGGGAGCCAGGAGGCGTCGCTCGTCCCGAGAGGCGGCCTCTCGGTGGGCAGCGACTCGAGAAAGGACCGGAACTGGCGGAAGGACGAGAATGCGCTGTGATGTTCGGAGTTCAGTCTGCTCCCGTCTCTCTCCCGGGGGCCCGAGGCTCCACGAGGGCCTCTGCGATTCTCCCCGAGCTTTCTTTGGTTCGACGACTTCCATTTCCGCTGAGGCCAGCCACGAGTGCATGGGTCGGGAGGAGGCGACTGCTGGATGGAAGCAGCGGGAGGAGACAGGTCCGTCGCTCGTGCCGTTCGGATTCGCGGCTCCTTCGGCCTTCTGTGCCCTTCGCGTTTCCTCCTTCGGCCCCTTTTGGGGGGTCGTTGGCGGTTCGAAAGCCATGTACATATATACACATAGAACTCCCATGTTCTTTAGATAGGCGTACGCGCAATACGCTCACTGGCTCGAGACGACTCAAGCAGCCATCGGGACGCTGGGATCGAAGCGAGACTAGATCCATTGGTTTCCCTTCCTGCAGCTGGGTGTTGTCCGTCTCTGGTTCTTCCAACTGGGGTTGATGGGCCCCGAGTGGCGGCTTCTCGGTGGGCAGCGACTCGGGGAACGGCGAGAATATGCAGTGGGGGGCAGGAGGAAGCCGGGGAGGAGTGTACAGCCTGGTGCTTGAACTGCAACCAACACAGTGGGTCGAGGCTTCATGAGGAGGGCAGCCACGAATTCATGGGTCAGGATGTTGTTCAGGGGGCGGAGTCTGGAAGTACAGGGCAGGTGCTCTTGGATGAGCAGAGACTGCCTGGCTCGCGAGACGTTGACGGGACAGGTCCGTCGTGAAGCCTGCCTGTTGTCTTCCCAGCTGCTGTGTGCTCACTCGCCCAAGCTGTTTTCCCCCTTCCCGTTCTTCTGTCCTGGACCTCAAGATCAAAGACCTGCCCTTTTGCGCCTACCCCTTCTGCCCGTTGGGGTCCCCGCCTTTCGCTTCCCCCTTTCGCTTTGTCTGCTCCTCCCTGACAGTCTTCACCCAACTCTGAATCCCTTTGGTTCGTGGTCTTCTTTCCGACCTCTCCTCGCCTGTAGGTTTCTTTTTGTGCCCTCTTCTTCTGCCTCCATAGTCTCCTCCCCTTCTGCGCTTACCTCCACGCCCTTCGTGGTTCCTTCGTCCCCCCTGCCGTTCTCTCCCGTCCAGCCATGCGCCCTTCGTCCCCCCCTGCCGTTCTGTTTATCTTTCAGCCCTGCCCTTCGTTCCCCCCCTGCCGTTCGTTCTGTTGCCCCCTCTTTCGCTTCCAGCCCGGCCCTTCGTTCCCCTCTACCGTTCCGTTTCTCTTCCAGCCCCGCCCCTCGTTCC
>JAHBMJ010002707.1:84316-97421 GCA_018398765.1 Chromera velia | reverse complement strand
AGTCGCACACCAGTCGCATGCCCAAATCTCTTATGCCACATCAAAACCTTCCTCGCACTCATCTGACCTTCAGAAGGGAAGCTCACCCTCCGCGATCGATGCGCACCTAACCGAATTGGCGGTCGCTCCTGCGGGGCCCCCTTCTGACCTCCGTGCTGCAAAAACGCCCACTCACGTGCAAGAGGTCTATCCTTTCTATCTACGTTCAAACACACATGAAGGGGGCCATGCTTCACTGCCGGACTCTTTGACTGCACCCCCCCATGCACACTCAAAACCAGAACGCCTTCCTCCTCTTTCACACGCGCACAAAAACTGCCACCCCCTTTTTTAGTGAGCTCCACCCAGAATGGCTCACGCACTTTCTGCAAGCAGAGACCATGCACACTCACAAGAGAGACTGGCACAGACCGAGAGAAAGCTCCATCCAAACGTGCCGTCCTCTTACGTCCATCCACACACTCGACTCCAGGGAGATCCACAGTCACGTCGCTCTCTGCTCTTGTGACGTTTTCTTCAACCCCCACAAACTCACTGTCCATCTCCCTCACCTCAACCACACAGGACTCGACGTCTCTGCCAAAGAAATGCCGGCTGCATCCAGAATCAACCACCGGCTTCTTCACCATCCATTTCATTCCACCCCCTCTCGCTCTACCTGCATGCCCCATAGCGTGTGGTCACAGTTTTGTCACGTCCTGCCCGGGACGGCTTTCCCCCTCTTCTTCAGCAAGCAACGCAAAGCGATTGGAAACCCGCACACCGGGGAAATACGCTGCACTCTGCACTCCCGAGTGTGGTCATCTCCCTCCCTGTCCCCCAGAGGAAGACGAGGAAGACTGCTGCTGCTGGCTTCTGTTGGGATCTTGGCTGGGAGGAGGGGGAACCCAAGGGTGAGGCTCAATTCTGGGCTGCCCCGCACGCTTGCGCGCACAGTTCTTCTCGAAGTGGCTCATGTCTTGGCACCACTAGCACCTCTTTGGTCCCCACGGCTGCTGCTGCTGTTGAGGGGGAGACTGCTGGGAGGAGCGCTGACCGTTCTGTCTGTTCCCCTAATTTCTGAATCCACCAGATCCCCGACCCCGTCTCTGCTGGCCTCTGAAGGCTCTCTCTCTGCCCCCACTCTGCCTCTGTCTCGCGTTGATCTCTGCATCCCGATCAAAGGACGCGAACCACTCGAGCTCCTTCTTCAGAGTAGCATAGTCAATTTGTCTGAGATCCAGCTGCCCCCCCAATCCAGGAAGCTTTGATCTGAGGGAGTTGACGAGCTTCATACGCTGGTCGTCCGTGAGGGCGTTTACGATCATGATAACCTTGGCGGGATCTGCGATCTCCCACTCCGCGTCGTCGGAATCGAAGAGGAGATCTTCGAGTCTCTGGTCGATCTTCGCGAACGATAGCACCACACCGCTCGGGATGACGACACGACCGTTCCGATCACGGTAGTCAAGGAGCCATGGGAAGACCTGCACACGCTCCTGCACAGCTAGCTGCATCACCAGCAGGGTCGAGGAATACTCCTGCTTCATCTTCTCTACAATATCCTCAGGGTTCACCCGCTTCCGTCTCCATCTCCTCACATCTCTCCTGAAGGCCCGAGCATCACTTCCTGCCTTGTTCAGAGCGATGATGATGTTGGATCTCCACAGTGACTCCTCTGTCGACCGGAAGTATTTCCTCTGCAGGTGCACATTGGAGAACTCCCCCCACTGCGATGTAAAGTCGACAATCTCCTTTTTTCCAGCGAACTTCGGGCAGGCGGTCAGGTCCACTTTCTTCGACTGCTTCAACGATCTCTTCTTCCTGCATGCGGAACCCACTCTCTAAGCTGCAGAGTGGCGGGAAGACGCATCGGAAGATCCACTCACATCAGACGAGTTAGAGTGGGAGGGAGACGGGTCCTTGTTCGAGAAGAAAACCACGGTATCGAAGGGCTTTCGGACTTTCTGAGCCTGAACGGCTCCAGGCGCAAACAGAGAAACAGGGGAAATTCTTTTTTTCTTCTCCGCCACTGCGGCACTGGTTCGACTAGGTGGAATCCATCTGTTTAACGAGTCTTCTACTCTCTCCTCCCGCTGGCCTGGAGGCGCAGCACCTCTTCAATCGAACTCTGCACTGAGTCTGGATACTTCAGCGCTGATCGGTTCAAGGGCATCATTGAGTAAGCCCCTGAAAAAGCTTTTCATGTCTTCAAAGTTCATCTTGACAACAAAGTGGCAACAAATCAGAGACTGACACACTGATTTATAAGGAATTCACGTGTCAGAACAGAGTTCGGGGAGGAGAGGATGAGCAAATGCGCCTCTCCTTGAATAAGTCAATGTGGATCGATCAGTTTCTCCTACACGGTGCATGCACAGTTTGTAGTATTGCAGATTTGCATGCATAGCTTGTAGCGCGCTGAGCCCAGGCTGAAGTCCCTGGGACCACGGCCGTGAAAGGCCGGCGTTAATCGACCCCGGACGCAATCTCCAACACAACAGATGCCAATTATCAAACTAAACTTGTTGTTCCACGAGCAAGGAGGTAAACTGTCTCTCAGGGTTGTTCTTAGGCCGTTCCATCAGAAATCATTATAAATCGATGTAAAGTGGAGTATAGTGGAGTAACTAGGCTAAACTGGGCCAGACTCAATCTGTGGCAATTAGTGGCAATTAAAAAAGAACATAACTAATTACATCACTCACAACTCTAAGCCATTTAAAGACTGATCACTCGAATTAATTGATTCAGACCGCGGTGACACACATATTGTTTTGCGATGCTGGGCGGCGTCAGCGCATCTGTGGGTCAACAACTCGCGGTGTGTATCTCTGACACACTCCGTATTTAGGTTATCCGATGATGGTGATCACTCTCCGTTTTTAGGTCTTTTCAGCCTTCGTGAACTCTCCGGAATGAGACACTCCGCAAGACACATTCCGATTTTAGGTCATCGGCCCTGAACTCTCTCGGAATTGGTGACCCACGGGCGTCAGCTCCCCAGTCCAGAGTGTGGCACGGCCGGCACATACGGCTTAGCCTTCATGGAGTTACGTGCGTCAGGCCGGGGCACTTGGCTGCAGAGGGCTTCGCGCGGATCTGTACGGCGGGGAACTTTGGTCGGGGTCCTGAGCCTTGCGCGCATGCTCTGGGATTTGCCTAGGTGTCCAGTGTCTGTGTCTTGACTAGCTCATGACACACCGGGAAGCTTATTAGATAAAACAGTGTTAGCACAGAGGCACGGAATGATCATCAAAAGAAAGGGAGGAACGGAAAGAAGAAAAGAAGAATACAAAACCATCCTGAAGGCGATGGAAGCGGGGAGACAGCTGAAGGAAGGAGAAGGAAAAATTGCTGAGAGAAGAATGGAAAGAGGGTATACACAAAGCCAAAGTGTCCTTTCATCCTGTATCATTGGATCGATTTTTGGAACAGTCCCTTTTGAGCAGCCCATTAACTACAGCATGCAAAGCGCAGACAGATTGTTGTTTGTTAGCGGTGTGGGAAACCAGGCGGGCCATGGGGTGTGGTCTGAGCCTCAGCGAATCACAGTGATGAGGTATATCCCCCTGCCGTTTGCGGGGGTGACCTCTATAAGACAAAACGGTGACAGTGCTCTAGGGCACCACTAAATCACTTATCACTCACTCATCACTTAACTTGTTTTCATTTAAACTTTAAAGTGATTGCTTTTCTTGACCGCTCCTGCGGTTTCAACTTCTCTCTGCAGCGTCAGACAGAAGAAACCCTGAGCAAAACAGGAACAAACTTTCAACAAAACCTATAAATAAAGCTTTTAAAACAACTGATTACAGCATCTCTATTTAATGAATCTTAATTTGAGTAAATTTGATTTATTTTTAATTTTTTTATTTTTTTTTCTATTATAATAATTATATTCGAATATGGTAAAATAAGGGTCCATCAATTAATAATCTGCCTTGCGTGTTGTGACTTGCCGAACGCTAGACGCCTATTATGGGCCGATAGCGATGGCGTATAATGATGATGATGATGATGATGATAATAGAAGAGACTTAACCCCTAGCCTCTGTTGGGCTCGGGTGGTCCGTTCATCCATGCATTCATGCATAGGGTGTTTGATCGATCGATTATTCTAGATCAAACGCATGCTCTCAATTCTTCACCTCTCTCAAGCACCTCATTATTGCTTCAAACCCCTGCTGCGGCTTATGATTAAGCATCAAGAAGCAGCTCTCAAAGGCTTCTACCTCTGCTGGGCCCGCCCCTTTAACCTTAGAGATTGCTGCCACTCTTTGCGCAGCGGTAACCCTGTCAAAAAGAGAGAGACCATCCTTCACTTCTCTCACTACCGCTTTCAATGCTGCTTGCTCCTCTCTCCTCCCTATGCAATCAGTCAGGCGATGCACAGCATCGTCAACCGGTCGTCTGTCTTGATCCAGACAACGCGCACACAATTTTTCCTGCACCCCGCCATGGCATGCTCCCCCCCCCACGACTTTGAGCAAAAGGGGCGTGATGAAAATGCCTGCCTGAAGAAAGGGCGAGGGCAGAGAGCACGGTACCGACACCTTCTTTCCTGAATGGATTCGTTTGGTGGAAAGGAGCAGTTTAGCAAATCTCTCTCTCGATGGATGTGCTTTCTGAAAAGCGGTGCATGCAGCGTTGGGTGGGTACAGTGATAGGTTTCTTCTTGAATAACTGTTGTCGTCTTCATTCTCAACTGCCCATCCCTTCAACCACTCCCCTTCTGTCTGGACCGCCATTTCTCTTTTCAACCGGTTCCCTACCAGGGCTCTTTGTGTTTTTTATTTTCTTTGCCTCATATCTTCATACTGCAGTGACCACACGCTGCGGGCCTCTGCCTCACTTAGAGAGAGGAGCTTGGCGGTCTCTTTCGGGAGCAACTTATTGATAGATGCACGAAATGATGGGCACAGCGGCTGCCCTCCTCTGTATGTAGACAGGACTGCTTTAGGGAGGTCTTGCTTTTGGAGGTGAAGAGAAGAGAAGAAAGAAGCAACACAACTTCGTATGACACAGAGCATAGGGGACAGACCAATAGAGAAGAGAGAAGGAGAGGTGAAAGAGTTGTGAGGGAGACGGAAGGCCCAACGAACAAATCTGAGTTGCAGCGCGGTCAGTGTGTTGATGTCCTGTTTCCTAAGAGGGAGTGCCTCCAAAGAGTAGGTGGCGACAGGCAGCCAAACCAACCGGAAAAGCTGCACTTTCGTAGGGGCAGGAAGGGGACCAAGAGAAGAGAGGAGGCCCTGAAGAGACCCTAGGGCCTTTGCTGCTGACTGCAGGCGTGCATCTACACTCATTTTTAAATTCCCTCCCTTATAGAACATGCATCCCAGGTACTTATATTGATTCACCCATTCAACCACCCTCCCATCGAACGTCACTTCCCCTTCCTCTCCAGCCTCCCGGGAAGACAGAGTCATGATCTTCATCTTTTTTAGATTGACTAACAACCCTTGCTCTCTACAGTATCTGTCTAATCTGTCTATTTTTCTTTGCAGGTCTTTTCTACTGTGAGAGAGAAGGACGAGGTCATCCGCGTACCCTATACTGGATAGGAGGAAATCTGCAAGCAAAACAGCCTCCCCCCCTTCAGACCCCCCCTCCCTGCCTTGCTGTCTGTCCGACGATTCGATCCCTTTCTCTACCCGTTCATGCAGATCATTGATATACAAAAGAAAGAGAAGAGGAGACAAAGGATCTGATTCACTCTGCTTTACCCCTGCGCCCTCTTCGATGTCTATCTGGCTGCCGTCTACTCTGGCCCTCACTGACGCATACATGGCATACACCATATAAATGTCCTGTTCTTCTACCCCTTCCTCTCTGAGTCTCTCTAGCATTCTCTGCCGGGGAACACGATCAAAAGCTTTGCTGAAATCAACAAAGGCCCCCAGTAGAGCTTTTTTTTCTTTCTCATAACTCTCTATCACTGAGGCAAGGGCCGCAATTCCTTCTCTCGTCCTTACGCCTTCTCTGAAGCCCATCTGTCTCTCGTCTATCTTAGTCTGTTTCCTCAGCCTACCTTCCTGTAAAAAAGAGAAAAGCTTTGCAAGAGCGGATACCATGTGGATGGGTCTCCGTTCTCTGCAGTCTAAGCACGGGGGTCCTTTAGGCACGAGCACAATCCGGATTGAATTCCAGCCCTTTAGCCATACGCGAAAAAGAAACATTAAATTAAACAAAACAAACAAGAGAAGTTGAGAGAGAGAGGAGGTTGCAAAACAAAGTTCCATCAGTTGAGGGGGCAGGCCTTCGAGTCCCGCTGCCTTGCTTGGGTCTATCTTCTTGACTGCATTCTGTATGTCTGCCCATGAGAAGAAGGGAGAGTTAGGAGGGATGACAGGGAGGTCTGAGGGGAGAGAGGGGAGCCCAGGACCCGCGAAAACACTCGACCAGAAATTTGTGAACTCACCTGCATTGGGTTTCACGCCCTCTGTGTCTCTTCCATCTATAGCGAGAGTCAGCCGGCAACGGAGTTTCCAGATCAGACACGGGTCTCTCTGTGTATGATATGCAAGTCTCTTTAACTTCTCTTCTCTGTACGCTTTCCTTTTCTTCTCATAGAGTCTTGCTGTCTCTCTTGCTATCTTCACCTCAGCTCTACGTGCTTCCTTCAGCAGACTCTCTTGTGGCCTGCTTACGGTTTCTTTCTTGACCCTGTCTCTTTCTTTTCTCGCTTCCTGAAGCCTCGTTTTCATGCATACACATTCACGGTCAAACCACTCGGCTCTCTCTTTCCTCCTTCTTATCCCTCCCCCCCACCCGCTTCCCTGGGAGTCGGGTTTCGACGGCTTCACCCCTGACAGGGTCACTTCCCATTCACTCACCAGAACTCGCAGCTGCTCAGTAGGGGGGGTCGGCTCAGACGGGGGGACAAGAGGTATGTTTGGTGCAGGAGGAGGAGGAGGTATGGGGCAGATCACCTGTGCTCTCTCTTCCCCCCACCCCCAGAGCTCGGCCTATAACTGGTCACTGAAAGCCTTCACTCTAGATGCTAGCCAGAAAAGGTCTGTGTCTGTCACAGGGGTTGACCTCATTGGCTGTGGTGCCTTTCCCTGACGGGCACTTCTGTGGTTTAGATCTCCCTCGCTGCTGTGGTCTGTCCTTCCATCTTGCTGCCGTCTAAATGCCAAGATAACCGCGCGATGGTGACTCGCACCCTCGGGGATAGGGATGGTGTGTAAGGACGGCTGTGTGAGGAGAGGGGATGGATCTGCCAAAGTGAGGTCAATGACCGTCCCCTCCCCTTTCCCTTCGTTCTGAATGTCTTCTTCTGTGACATCAATGAAAGTGCACTGGTCAGAAAAGGAACTCCACCCACTTCTCCTGTCCCCCCCTTGCGAGATTCTGCTCAAGCCGTAGTAGATGAGCATGTTAGACTGCTCACACATCTGCAAGACCGCTTTCCCTTGCTCAGTCACCACTCGCTTTCTGCACTGGCTTCGCCTCTCCCACCTTTTTACTAGAAAATCTTCTCTACCTTCCAACTCCTCAGCCTCTGGGTCACGCACCCAAGTCACTCCTTTGGGCAATTCCGTCCGAACATGCACATTTGCGTCCCCTATCACCACTCTCCCATGCTCAAGTGGCACCGAACAGAGTGCATCCAAAAATAATTCCCTTTCTCTTGCTCTCTGCTCTATCTCACCTCTCTGACACGAATTGACCCCAACCCAATAATACCCGAAAACATGCAAAACAGAAGGGGAGGAAGACACAGGAACGTCAGGCTCCAGATAGAAAGGCAGATGGACTCCCCGCAAGACAACTTTTGCCACGCTGGGAGCCACAAGCTCCCACGTGGGACGATACTGACCGATGAGGGAGGAACGCACCAAAATGGCCACCCCCTCTATGCTTACGTTCTTATCTCTGGCTGCAGCGTGCACGTTCATCTTTCTTCTGAACCATTCGCGGTATGAGAAATTCTCTCCTTCAAAACCTCCTACCTTAACTCTGGTGGTCGGCATTTTTGTTTCCGTCAGTATGGCAATATCGACAGTCAAAAGAAAAGAGAGAAGGGATCCATCATTTAGTTTCCCTCCCAACCCCCCGACGTTGTACGTTCCAACCCTCAAAGCATATACAGAGAGAAGAGCGGCAAGGGATGCGGTGTTGGTGGAGGACGAGGGTAGGAAAGAAAATGAAGACAAAACTCGGGAGGACGACAAAATAGAGGACGACAAGGAGGAAGGGACAGCGGAAGAATTGCCTTTCTTTAAACATCTCTCTCTCCCTTTCCCGTCCTGATTCTTATAGTTGCCTTTCTGAAGGGGGGCGCACGAAACGCACCCCTCGCCTTTTCAAATACATGGGCAGGCAGCGGTCACACAGGCTGCGTGCGGATTACATGGACAGCAGTGAAGGGGCGTAGAGGAAGAAAAGGAAGAGAAAGAAGGAGGGGAAGAGGAAGAGGAAGAAGAAGAGGAAGAGGAAGAGGAACATGAAGAGGAGGAAGAAGAGGAAGAAGAAGAAGAGGAGGGTGAGGAGGAAGAAGTGGAAAAAGAAGAGGAAGAAGAAGAAGAAGACGAGGAAGCGGAAGTCGAAGAAGAGGGAGGGGCAGCGGGGGGGGGGAAAGGCCTTGCATCTCCTTTCTTTCTTTTTTTTTCTTTTCCTTTCCCATCCCAATTCCTGCACAGTCCCTTCTTCAATGGGTCGCAGTCTCTGCATGCAGTCCCTGCCCTCGCACACGGGCAGCCAACACACACACCCCCACCAACATCCCGACAACTGCAGCAGCTTTACGACCCTCCTTTCTTTCCTCTGCCCCTATCGTTCCCTTTCGTTCTTTTTTCTTTTTCTGACGAGTCGGACCTGTCTTTCTTTTCTTCTTTTCCCTCTACCTTCTTTCTCTCCCGCTGGGGTGCCGACTTCTTGCCCTCTTGTCTCTTCTCCTTCTGCTGCTCCCCCCCCCCTGCTGTGTGTTGGGTGAGATGCGTATGGGTTGAGTGGGTGTGAAGGGGTAAGGGGTGAGGTAGAAGGGGCGTTGCGTCGATGTGTCTTTCTTCTCTCTCTATCGTCTCTGTACAGGTCGCTGGGGGTGAGAGGCTGGTGCAGAGAGGGGTGGGTGTGGATGGATAAGGGCAGAGAGGGGGGACAGGAGGGACTGCACACTGGTGACTGAGCGTGGAGGAGGCGCGGGATTTATCGTCAATGAGAGTGGAGATGGGGGTATCCGTGCATATTGTCTTACTTGTGAACGTGTGAGAGGATAGGGGTGTATGTGTTTGGTGATCCGTATGTGTGCGTGGTGAAAGGAGGTAATGAGTTTGTACGGGAGGCGGAAGAGTCGGTGTATGATTAGATGAACGTGAATTGGTGGCGTTGTCTCGTAAGCCCTACCCCTCAAACGCCCCCCATATTTGTATAAAAAAGAGAAAGAGGCATGTATCAGACAGAAGGATGGAAAAAGGAGGAAAGGTTCTTTCAGGGAGGAAAGGAGAGAAAGAGTAGCTCCATTCTTTCAAACGGTGAGAGAGATCCCGCTCTTTCTCTCTCTTCTGTCTTTCCGTTTCTTCCCTTGCCTTCCTCACTCTTCGTCTTTTGGTCTGTTTCACCCTCCGCCTTTCTTTGTATATTCTAGTCCTGTCCTTTCTGTTTTTCCAAGGGGAAGGTGGTAGCGGTGTGTCAGTTGGTGGTGGAGTGTCTGTGGGTGGCGGGCTGTCTATGAATGGAGGGAGAGAGGTGTGTACGGGGACAGTCTTGGTGACAGGGCCGGGAGAGTTGGTGAAGGGGAGAGAGACCATGAGTGAAGGGGAGAGTGTGCAGCCAAAGCGCGCCCCCGACTCCGGGGGTATTGTTGATTTGTCCGACCTGAGGGCCGGCGTGCTTTGGGTGTAAGATGACTTGTGCACAGGTCCATGAATTCGTGACGGTGGAACAGGAGGTGAGGGAGAGAACCGTCCTAGCACTCTCTTCTGTCTCTTCCTCTCTGGCTTCCCTTCATCATCTTGTCTTCCACCCCGGTCGGCTTGTCTGTTCTTACATGGAGCAGAGGCGGCAGGGAGAGATGAATGAGATGGGGAGAAAGAGACCTGTCTATGTGTATCCTCATGTGCATTGTCTAGCTGAGAAAAAGAAAGAGTGTGAGAGTGACGCCCCCCCAAGCATGCAGCCTGTCGTCCCTTCTTTTCCCTCCTGACTGTCCTCCATTCATCCTCTTTCCTTAGTCCCACAAACGCCTGACTCGCCTGGGGAAGACTGTCCCATCGAGGGATAAAGCCTGGGGGAGGAGGGAGGGAGCAGAGAGGAGGTAGTCCAGGGTTGCTGTCGCGTTTATCATAAAGACAAGAGAGAGGGGGGGCGCATGCATGTAATTCCGACGGCCGAGGCCCTTCACCAGGAATCCCCGTTTCCCTGAGGTTCTTATCCCCAAGTTCCTGTATTCTGATGATGATGATGATGATGATGATGACTGTTTTAAATTGATCTCTTACGTATCTCCTGCGGTCTTCAAAAATATAGCTCATAACATAATGCCAAATTTTCAGTCATTCTTCACGCCCGTTCTGGTTCTGCCTTCAATTTTAAAAAGCTGTACATACCCCAGAAGATCCCAGAAGGCTCTATCCTTGTTAGTTGATACCATCATCAGAAGAAGAAGAAACAAAGCTACCAAGGTTGGCCATCTCCTTCTCTTAAGAGCAGTGATCAACCGGGAAGTTGATGAATGGATTGATGGTTGTCTAGAAAGGGCCGCTTCATGGGGGGCGGTTTTGCAGTTTAGCAGAGGCGTCAGATCGAATATGTTCCAAACGTCTTATCCTACTGCCCAACGTTCATCTCTCCTCTTCCTTTTCTCTACTTTTCCTTCATCCCCTTCGTCCCCCCGTTTCGTTTCCCTCCCTCGCGCTGCGATCTGGTCCTTAGGCCTTTTTTCAGCCTTGCTGTATATGTTGCTTGGTGGTCGCCCCTATGCACCGTACAGAGGGCTGGAAGACGCGGTTTGCCCTGCATGCAGGGGCAAAGCAGACGATCTACTGCACCGACTGACTGAATGCACAGAAACAAGAGCAGATCGAGAGGCTCTGAATGCAATTGTAACCGAAATTGAAGCCAAATTAGACAGAGCCCAAGAAAGAGAGAGAAAGTGGTTGCTATCGAAAGACTCCACCCCTCTAAAACACGCCACGCAAAGCGAATTGTTGGCACGAATGAAGGTCACCCTGGCACTCAGACACTCACCCATACCGGCCCTGCGACTCTTGCGAAACATCTGTCTGCGCCCTCCATCGTAAGGCCTGCGATTCGATGCATGTGATGGTTACTTACCTCTCTTCCCGTCTCACCTTTGAATGTTCTTTTTCCATCTCCCACGTACATCTCCCGTCCCCCCTCTCCACCGGTCTTCCTGTCTGCCTCTACTGCCTGAGAGTCTCTGTTGCAGTTGTCGCACTCCTCCCACAGAAGGGAAACGACATCAGCGATTTAGAAAGCATCTTCTAGATGCAGGGTGTTTAGAGTTGCGAGAGTGAAGCCCCCTCCCGTTGTATGATGCAGGTCTGGCAAAGGGGCAATAAAGCATTGTCCTAGACTCATGCACTGCATGATGGCCTATAGACCGATTAATAATAATAATAATAATCTATCTAATGATGATGATGATGATGATGATGATGATNCTTCCTGCACGTGTGCATGTGTCGATGAGACTTGCTGGGTATTTGACTAACTTAAAACATATTGACCTCAAGATGCCCGCGGGTGCCTGGTCGGCTTTAATGAATGGTGATTGTCCTTCCTCTATGATGCACGCACAAAAATTGATTGGGTCGACCGGATTGGAAGAATTTGTGACTGTCAATCCAACCATCAGAAGAAGAAAGAAAGCCACCAAGGTTGGCTGTCTCCTTCTCTTAAGAGCAGTGATCAACCGGGAAGTTGATGAATGGATTGATGGTTGTCTAGAAAGGGCCGCTTCACGGGGGGCGGTTTTGCAGTTTGGCAGAGGCGTCAGACCGAATGTGTTCCAAACGTCTTATCCTACTGCCCAACGTTCGTCTCTCCTCTTCCTTTCCTCTACTTTTCCTTCATCCCCTTCGTCCCCCCGTTTCGTTTCCCTCCCTCGCGCTGCGATCTGGTCCTCAGGCCCTTTTTCAGCCTTGCTGTATATGTTGCTTGGTGGTCGCCCCCATGCACCGTACAGAGGGCTGGAAGACGCGGTTTGCCCTGCATGCAGGGGCAAAGCAGACGATCTACTGCACCGACTGACTGAATGCACAGAAACAAGAGCAGATCGAGAGGCTCTGAATGCAATTGTAACCGAAATTGAAGCCAAATTAGACAGAGCCCAAGAAAGAGAGAGAAAGTGGTTGCTATCGAAAGACTCCACCCCTCTAAAACACGCCACGCAAAGCGAATTGTTGGCACGAATGAAGGTCACCCTGGCACTCAGACAGTCACCCATACCGGCCTTGCGACTCTTGCGAAACATCTGTCTGCGCCCTCCATCGTAAGGCCTGCGATTCGATGCATGTGATGGTTACTTACCTCTCTTCCCGTCTTACCTTTGAATGTTCTTTTTCCACCTCCCACGTACATCTCCCATCCCCCCTCTCCACCGGTCTTCCTGTCTGCCTCTACTGCCTGAGAGTCTCTGTTGCAGTTGTCGCACTCCTCCCACAGAAGGGAAACGACATCAGTGATTTACAAAGCATCTTCTAGATGCAGGGTGTTTAGAGTTACGAGAGTGAAGCCCCCTCCCGTTGTATGATGCAGGTCTGGCAAAGGGGCAATAAAGCATTGTCCTAGACTCATGCACTGCATGATGGCCTATAGACCGATTAATAATAATGATGATGATGATGATGATGATGACTGTTTTAAATTGATCTCTTACGTATCTCCTGCGGTCTTCAAAAATATAGCTCATAACATAATGCCAAATTTTCAGTCATTCTTCACGCCCGTTCTGGTTCTGCCTTCAATTTTAAAAAGCTGCACATACCCCAGAAGATCCCAGAAGGCTCCATCCTTGTTAGTTGATACCACCAGCGTACACTGCCTCACTTCTTCCCCCACAAACCGAAGCCCGCACCAATTCTTCCGAGGATGCCTGCACGCGCGCGCGCGCGCACACACACACACACACACACACACACAGAGGGGGGGGGGG
>JAHBMJ010002707.1:54712-84195 GCA_018398765.1 Chromera velia | reverse complement strand
GGGGGGGAAGATAAAGATAAAGAGAGAGAGAGAGAGAGAGAGAGAGAGAGAGAAGAAAACCACACCTTGTGAAGACGAAAACAAGAATCGAAAAACGATCAGCAAACAAAAGCTGTCTGATATGATCTCTTTCCAGATTTTCCGCTTTCTGTCTGGGCTTTTTTTCTTTTTTCTTTCTTTGCTTCTGTTTGCCTGTCTTTCTCCCCGCTTCTTTTCCTTCGTTGCTTTCTTCATTCATGTTCTCGCTTCATTCTGTTCTCGCTTCCTCCGTTTCTCTCCCCAGCTTTTCCTCCTTTACCCTGACTGACACCCCTTCCAAAGCTACTCACCCTTCTTTTCGGCCTTGACTCGGTGCGAAATGTCCGGAGGTCGGAGGGCGCTGCTAGCCTGAGAATGAGAAAAAAACACACACAGAGGGGAACAGTGCAGTGCATTCTCTTCCCTTTACTTCAATCGCAACAAGGAGGGCAAATTCGCGTATCTGTCGAAAGCTCTCAGAGAAAGAAAATCTCACACAGATATTCGGAAGCACAACAATGCCGAGCGCACACCCACAACCAACAAGAAGCGGCCTGATAGGACAGCGAGTGCGAAAGGGCCCTCAGGCCTTTCGGTGCTGGAAGGTCAAGGTAGGACAGGGACATGCTACCCGGAGTTTCTTTGGAGTTTTTCCTAGAGAGAACCGACCAGGTCAAACAGGAGCGGCTTGCAAGGAATGAATTGGAGCGTTGGAGGGAACGGAACAAGTCCAGGGCCTTCAATCTGCAGAGAAAGAAAGAAAGAGACACACAAATACGATTTTCGTTTGCACGGACGCAACAGCCTTAAAAAAAAAAAAACGCCCCTGCATGACATCCGAGGGAGACGGAGGGAGAAGACGTCACAGGAAGTGCAGCGTAGAAATCTAAAGAAAGTAGAGGTTCCATTCGGACTTGGTTGCAGTCCTCCAAACACAATCTATCAACTAGCTCCCTGACCCCCCCATACACTCACTCCCCCGCCAGACTGACTGACCGCATCTGCTGCAGACGATGCCGACAGATTCAAGCTCAGCTCCTTCGATGCCGCACGCAGGACAGGGTCCTCCACTCCAGCTGCACGAGCGCACACGCGTGCAGCAAGCCGGGAGGCCCATCGAGCAGACCAGTCTCGAAATCTCCCCTGCAGGCAGACAGGCAGGCACGCAGCCAGACAGCAACAGCGCAGTTAGTTGGATACACCGCGAGGCAGGAAAGAGTGAGGGAGGGATCAGGTGAGTCATCTGGTCCAAGAAGAAAGATCGGGAGACCTGACAGTGAAAGGATGGGGCCACAATTGTCATGCATGTAGAGGGAAGCACAACTGTCGGTTCCACGACACACCCCTGAACCACAGGAATGGAGAGAAGGTGTGAACGAACGCACCAGCAGAAAGACCACAAGTGAGTGGACCTCTTCAAACCCCGATGGGGCGCTCTTTGGGGGTTCCGTCTCCTTGGAGTTCATCAAACTCACGGCATGCTCAGCAAGCACTGCAGGGAATTAAGGCAAGAGAGGAAGCAAGAAAATGGATGCCTCCGGCAGGCAAGAGAGAAGAAACCAAAAAAAGAAAATAGTTGACAGGAAGGTCTGACCAGGGTCTTGAAAACTGCAGAGCATAAAGTCTTGCAAGAGCTGTTCGGAATCTGAAAATGAAAAAGTTAGTAATATGCTCGGAGCGCGTGGGGAGCCACTGGATGACACTCGTCGACTTCCTACAAGAGGAAGGCCCAGAGTAGACCGACACTACTGAAAGTCTGGACGGAAGGCAACTTCAGCTTTCAATTCTTCCTAAGATGGGTCGGATACCTCAAGAGAAGGAGAAAACCTGGAGAAGACAGGAGTTCAAGTACGAGCCAAAAGGGAAAAATCCAAAGAGAAGTAAGTGAGATGGACAAACTGTCATCAGCTCCAAGACTCACTCACTCAAAAACCAAACGGCCGCTTTAGAAAAGAGAGGGGAAGAAAAGGAAAGCAAAGAGAAGAAGGCAGACGAACGAACACACTGACCGAATGCTTCCTTCAGCTGTTCATCAGGAGCGGAGGAAGGAGCAAGGGCACACGCCAGAGCAAGACACTTTGCGGCCCTGCCCGCCTCGGAATATCTTTTCACTGCGTCCTCCTCTGCCGCATCCTTTTGCGCCCCTTCGTCTTCTTCCTTCAGGCCCTCGAGAGAGAGATACTGAGCGTCTCCGCCGAATGCACGCACACACAGAGGGAGAGAGAGAGGGAGTTTTCAGTATGAGGGACGGACTACAAAGAGGGACATGGAAAACGACGCTGTTTCTGTATTGCTCTGGTCACTTCTCACTCATTTGGACGATCACTGCTGTCCCTTCGTCTTGTCCACTTGTCACGCTGCTTGTTCAGTCCCTTAGATGTTTCTTTGACTCCTCACTGGAGGTTCGGAGAGGAAAGGTCTGTGTTGAAATGGTATCATCATCAGCAGCTTTCTTTACTCATCGCAAAACAAAAGAAAAGAGAAAAGCGAGCGAACAACAGAAACACAGAAACTAAGTGTCACACAAATGCTTCCCGAGGCTCCCCCCCCCTTCGAAGAGGACGCCCATCTCTCTGAACCACAAAAGAACTTTGGAAACAACTCAGCTGAAGTCAAAGAAGACGGCAGACTGATCCCATACCGGCAAAACAGAAGGTCGAAGACAAAAACCCTTTGCAGTTTCCTTCCATTCACAGTAACTGCCCTCCTACCCCCTCAGCAACACACCTGGAGGAATAAATCCGCAAATCTCACTGCGTCCTCGGGTTTTGTCTTCACCTTTTGCGATTCTGCGGACATCCAAAAAACAAAACAGGACAGAACACGACTGAAATGAGGGGAGCGATGAAAGTAAAGTGGCCGAACACTATAGAAGAAGACCAACGAAGGCGGTCTAAATTCAATGTGAGAAGACATGGGGGTCCCAGCCAAGACAAGACTCCCACACGGACACACACACACACAGAGCAAAAAAAAAGGAAAAGACGAATGCACGATGAATAGGACATTCTCCCCCCATCTTTCCATGGACAGAATTTGGGATCAAAGAAGAAATGAAGTAAGGATGAAAGAAAAAAAGGAGAGAGGAGGGAAGCAACCTACAGACCAAAACAGATCCCCCTAACAACCAACCAACCAACCGGCCCCGACGGATCCCTGCAGGAAGAACGTCTCTCCTCTGATCAACGCCTGGAGAAGAAGGAGAAGCGAACGTTCCCCCCCCGCAAGAGCAGCCCCCCTCTTGGCGAAGCCCTCAAGTCTCTGCAGAGAGGGGCCCCAGTCCTCTCCCTCCTGCAGACGACACGATGCAGGCAAGGCAAGGAGCTCAATTCGTGAGTGGACAATCCGAAGTCATACACTTTTCTTCCGAAGAAATGCTCTCTAAACACTTCTTGCATTCATGAACGAATTTCTCCGACCAGTACTCTTTCTAAAAAGACCCCCGACAAAGCCCGGAGACAGACACGTAACCTGACAGGCAGAGAGACTACTAAGAACAGCCCAACTATGGTGCGTGCACTTTGTTTGGGCGGTTGGGTCTTCTCACGATGGACGGAACGGGAAGAGCATCAGGAAAAAAGGCAGGCATGAATGAAGACCACGGTCCCTCTCTTCGCCCCCCCCCTCCTACCTGCAATTCGATTAGGGCCTTCCTGGAGCTCCTCAGGAGAGAGTCGAACTCTGCGGCCGCATCGCTGTATCTGCAGGGCGGGGGGGATGGAAAGGGGCATTTCATGAGGGGCCTGACAAACTTCAGAGAGAGAAAGGAAGAAAACAGACCAGAAAAGAAGTGAAGCAAAGCAGTCATCTACTGGAGGCACTACGGAAGCAAGTCAAGAGACCAGCGCGGGGCAATACTCACGCCTGCCGCTTGAACCAGGTAGCCAAACCAAAATGAATGTTGGGCGGACTCACTTGTCAACGACTGCCGAGGAATCCAAAGCTGCGAAGGCAGCTGCTGCCGTGTCTTCTTCTCCTTTCTTTCCCTTGAGCTGCTCCTCCGATGGGATCAAACTTCGAGCCTCTGTGAGGGCCTGCAGCCACCCAGCCACCCAGCCAGCCGAGAAAAGGGTGAGGGGAACAGAAAGGGACCGCTCACTTCTTTTTCTTCTTGTCAAGCAGAGAGATGCCAACGGAAGGTGGGACGCTGAGACCGATGACAATCGACTTGAAAGAGCTTGGTTGGTCTCAGTTTCCCTTCTCATTTCCTTCCTTCCTTCCTTCCTTCCTTCCTTTGTTCCTTCCTTCCTTCCTTCCCTTTTCGTGCTCGGAAGACTGCCCGTTCCTCTCTGATCTTCTATGCATCCTGTCGGGTTTCTATTCAAAGGATAGAGAAGCGTTGCACATCTCTTGTGCCAACCGAGCAAGAGAGATGGAGGGGGGAGAACGGAAGGCAGTACATAGAAGATGATACGCAGCAAAATACAACAGAGGCGAGACGAAAGACCGTGACTGACTGCATTCGCTTTCAGAACAGATTCCGCAAGAGGCACCTGCACACAGTCATTCACTCACTCCGCACAGTCAAATTGGGGAACCAAGAAGGAAGCAAGGAGGAGTTCTGCTGCTGGAGACGAATCATCAAGAGAGCGGAAGAGAACCGCCAACCATGCACCAAGAGGATTTTGACTCCTTTATCTATCCCTTGCAATTGGGGAGAGAGAGAGAGAGAGAGAGAGAGAGAGAGAGAGAGAGCCGGAAAGTTAGGAACGAGTGCATCCATTGAGCTCCAACGAGACGTTGCCTTACAAATACCCCATTTTGAGGAAAGAGAAAGAAAGAGGATGGACAGAAAGCATGCAATCGGGAGTGGACAGCCATGAAAAAACCACAGAAGGGACAGAAACGCACTCTCTCTTCTCTTCTCTCTCTCTTCTCTTCTCTCTTTTGTGTCTGTCGTTTCTCCCCTCCCCAAAGAAAAAGAAACAAGATGGATAGATGGATGGACCAACCGAGGGCACTTCAAGGGTCTTCCCTCTGAATGAAGGAGCAGCGTCTCCGAGAACCTGCCCTCAACCACACACACGCATCATCCAAAGAGTCATCTTCACACGCACGAGAGAGAAGCAAGACAGACGAGAAAAGTATAGCTTCTGGTCGTCGAGAACGAGAGTTTCAGTCAAAACCCTGGCATGGTGTGTTGTCCTAGTCTACGTTGACGCAACAAAAATCAGTGTACCGATTCAAATGTCACCTGCTCCACATACACACACACACACACACACACACACAAAGAGAGAGAGAGAGGCCCCCCTTCAAATAGGGACGCAACGACGCCAGCCACCGACTTCTTTCGCCTCCATTGCGCTTGCCATTCCTCTTCCCGTCGCCTTCCCCGCTCCCCCCGTTCCCTTCCCCCCTCTGGTTTGTGGATTTGCTGCCCCCGACGTCTCCTCCCTCCCCGCCCTTGCCATGTGATACTCCGACTGCCTGATCAAGGGCGCGAGGTCCTCAGCATAGGCCTTGAACGCAAGAGCCTCATCCCCGTCGGACAACCTTCCCAGGGCCCCGAGCTGTTGTGTCGCACTGCGAAGACACCCCAGCGCGTCGCCCCACCTGTCCTGCTCGAACCGCCACACCCCTGTCATCATATCTAGGTAGACCTGCAAGCACTCGCTCACGTGCACGCGTGAATGGCGCACGAACTGATTGGCCGTTTGAGAGAACCAGGTGCTAGGAAGCAAGCAGAGCTCCTGCGACGCTCAGCTGAAAAGCAGATGGGTGTTGAGACAAAATCAGAGTCGCGACCCCCAAAGGGAGGAAGAAAAACAAAAAATAAATGAAGACATAAAGGGGGAAGAGAGGGAGTGCAAGGGGAGAGAGAGAGAGAGAGAGAGAGCAGTGCAGGAGAAATATAAAATACTGCCAAAGCGGCTGTCTGCATTCGCGGATACTGCCCCCATTTGTGTTTAACTGTGGTGTTTTAATGCAGCCCTGCAGGACCTGTGCCTCGACGCAGCTCTTTTTGTCCGCGTGTCTCTCGCAGAGCCTTTTCAGCTCCTCCGCATGGACGGCGGCCTTCGCGAATTTGCGAATCGACCCCAAACGAAGACGAGAGCTCTGCATCAAAACAGAATGAATGAATGAACAAATGAATGAATGAATGAATGAATGAATGAATGAATGAATGAATAAATAAATGAATAAATGAATAAGTAAAGAGAGAAAGGAAGGAAGGAAGGAAGGAAGGAAGGAAGGAACGAAGGAAGGAAGGAAGGAAGGAAGAGAGGAAGGTCTTTGCAAAAGAGATTGACAGCGCGCTTGTGACTAGATGTTGCGATGGCTGCCAAAGATGGCGGATGGATACATGAACACACTCACACAGAGAGAGGAAGCACGGAAAAGGCGGGGGGGGGGCAGGGCAGGGAGGCAGGGAGGGAGAGAGGGTAAGTGTGATAGAAAAGCGCAGGAGGGGGTCACCGTGTGAGAGAGAGGGAGAGAGAGAGCTCACGTTATCTCCCCCCGCTGCAGCTTCCGATTTGAGAGAGACCCCGAAAGCCCACGCCCTCTCCGCATTCACCAGGGGGAGGAGGAGAAACCTGCAGCACAGGGAAAGGGAAAGGAGTAAACGGAGACCTCTACATGCAAGGGGGGGAACAGAGGCTCCCTCCCTCCCACAGGGACACATGCAGGACTCATTGAGCTTTTTTTTTCGGCCGGTTCTGGAGAGAAGAAAAGTGAGACTTGAGAATCGGGCGGCAAGGACAGGGGTGTCGGGTAAACAACAAAAATCACCGGTGCGTGTGCGTAGGGGGGGCAGAGATTGACTTGAGACTTCCAAGGAAGAGCTTCGCAATACACGACAGGGGTGGATCGGGGAACCTCGCGAGGCCGGAAGATCTCATGAAGGGCGGGGAGATGAAGGAAAGAAGAGGGGCAGAGCAAAGAAAACAGGGCGAGCATGGATGCCGGGGGAGAACGGCAGACGCACCGTGGGTCTGTAATGGTGGGGGGAATAGGACGAGGTTGGTACTTTTGCCTTCCGTATTTGAACTTCAGAGCTCTTCTGATTCTCTGCAGTCTCCTCGAGCAGTACTGCCTGTATCGATGGTAATCTCCGTGCCTGAGTCCATTTTGCTGCTGCTGGAACCGTGCAGTTGCGTGCACTGCAGACATAGACAGAGAGACAGAAAAGGAGACGGCAAAAGAATAAGAGTAGTGGACAACCACGGCGTCCTTCGACTACAACAGGTTTGGAACAAGCTGACGTGCAAAGGAAAATGGCTCGTGAGCAATCGGAATATCCTCCGGTGGCACGTCGGTGGACGATGCGGCTGCTGCGGAAGCGGACATTCTAGCCGGATCTCGAAGGCGAAAAGAAGAGAAAAGAAACCTATATACTCAAATTCTGAAATCACCTGTTCTCCGATCAGTTCAACCAATCGACAAGGCGCAGAGAAGAAAAATTGCATATGCACACTTTAGTCATTTTTGTTGAAAGGATCTGACCACGCGCTTTGAGGCGGTGATCTAAGGCAGCCTGCTCTTGACAGCAACTGGCAAGACTGAGGGTCTGACAGAGACCGTGAGACTTGAAGAAGAGACGTGCGCGTGGACTTGCCTGCATGCGTGAAACTGAACTTATAATGGCCCCGGAAAGCGAAGCGGGGGGCACTTAGAAAACAGAAATACCCCAGCCCACGTGCGTGCACGCACGCTGTCTTTCGGCAAAAACCCGGCCCCGAAAGGCTGAATTTGCGCCATGCGTGCGTCAGATGGGGCGCTTACCCCCGGGCTTTTTTCCCGGGGGGGGGAGAGTTCCGCGGCTTTTCCCGCGAGGGNGGGGGGGGGCGGTCGACTGGCCGGCGTGCGTCAATCGTGCAGTTGTCATTTTTCTTGCTTTCCGGGGCCGTTCGCAAGCTTGCTTGCGTCAGATTGTTGAGCTCGGTCGGGCTCTGCACATACGAATCCCAAAATGTGCCCCTCAAGCAACTCGCACGGAGCCGCGAACCGTGCACGCGTGCGGATTCCTCAGACCAAGAAAAACGCGCATATGCATGTTGCAAGGATCGCATGTTGCAAGGATCCTTGCAACCCCAAGGATGTTGCAAGGCGCATGTGAGGCAAATTAATGGTTTCTTCGTACGTGACTCTCTTTTCGCAGCCGCCCGATAACACGCATACAGCCTTGGCAGGCAGTGCACTGAGCGTGAATAGGATTTTCCTTTTGTTGTCTTGTTTCGTACAGTTCCCGTCCACATTTCCCTCCGCCTGTTGTCTGCAACAGGCACGTGGGGAGCACGTGAAACACAAGCATGATGACTCCAGAGCAGGAGCCTGAGGTTCCTCTCGTTGAATTCCCCCAGAAGAAACTTCTCCCGACGTCCTCTGGAAAGAAACACGATGAACCAGATGTTAAACCCGGTCTTGACAAGTATCAGCTGCTGCAGAGCTTCAAAGGCACTTTCTATGTTCATGAAGTGCAACAGGTAGGTCAGCCAAAACCAACGCACGCCGTTGCAATGCGGAACGAGACGACTTCTATTATCTCTATATGACGGTTTGGCCCTGCAGGCGATGGATGGAGGCAAACCCCCTGAGGAAAAGGCAAAGAAGGAGCAGAACAAGCCGAAGACGTACGACTGGCAGTCCTTTCCAACAACATTCCGGAGGATGAGAAGGTCAGTCAAAATTCGGAGACAAGAAACAGACAGATATATGAGCAACACGCTTTGTGCGCATACGTACGCACACGAATACGTAAAAACACGTCAGTACGAAAGATTAGAAGGTCAGTCTTTTGCTTTGATTTCCTCTACTGTGTGCGTTCGCGAGAATGCAGACGCTCTCGGTTTTGTATGAAGCGTTTTTTGGGTAGTTTGTATCTGTTTGTACCCCGTCTTACCTTTTTGTCCGCACGCAGTCGTTGTTTGCTGCAGTCAACCGACATTGCAGTTTCTAGTACTTCTGCTGTAGCGTCGAATAGCTTATTTGAAAGGACTGCAGCGGTGGAGTGACAGAAACCATTGCCGAGGATTCTCTTTTGCGCCATTTCAGTCGCAAGAATACAGTCTGATTGGTCTGCTGGGAAGGGCAGCCTCAGCTGTCGCTAAGTGCGCGCTCTGAAACGACAGCTTTGTCTCATGAGACTATCCTGTTCCTGTAGCTAGCATCTTAACATACAGATTCCCCCCCCCCCATCATAGATTTCTCATGGCCGGTGTGGTGCAGGAGGTCTGGGTGAAACTTCTTACCGCAGTCAACTCCGAGAAGATCTTTCTGATCGCATCCAAGCGGGTAAGTCTTTGATAAAGTTGTGTTGGGGGGCATGTGAACTCCAGGTCAGGGCCTCTGTCTGTCTTCGTTCTCTCAGCAGCTAATCACTGTCGATTCTTCCTCGAATCTAGAAGAGGCTGCGGGACAAACATTCATGCATGCATTCAGGCAACGGATAGCTGGCAGAGAGGCTGCCCTATTCTTTTGGTCTTTTCTTTGACAACCAATACGGCACAGATTCATGCACTTACTTGAGACACACAAGCGGCAACACAGCCGGAACCCAGCTTGGCAGGACTTTGCTGTCAGTCCTTTTTGCTTTTTTCCCCTTCGTCCGTGGAGGCCACCTTTGACGTTCTTGGTCTGTCCGATTGTGTAATTGGGATTGTGGGTGGGGGGCGCAATAAGAGGTGAGAGAGAGAAACGGTGGAGGGGGGATTGGTTTCCAGGGAGCAATCCAATGAGAGAAAGTAAACTGGGTGCCAGTGAGTTTCAGAGGGTCTCTGGCATTCGCGAGTGAGAATGAATGTGCTCATGGATGATTGAGAATTCAAGGCTGAGCGGTTGTCTTTGTGTCCTCTGTCTGTCTGTCTGTCTGTCTGTCTGTCTGCGTGCTGTGTGCAGAAGTCGTTGTCGGGGGAGCCCCAGGATTCGATTGCTGCAGAGAGCCTGGCTGGCTATGTGGTGACTGAAAGGGGCGGGGAAGGAGAGGACGTGGACGGAGAAGAGGAAGGAGAAGGGGGAGTGGGTCAGGAGACTGAATCACCCTTTTACGCTCGTGGAGAGAGAACAGGGGAGGAGGGCACGGGGGATGAGGGGGTATCAGAGGGAATAGTTCTGGCCCTGCCTGAAGAAGTTCAAGGAGAAGGAGGAGGCGGTCAGGAAGTTGGGGAAGAGACACGGAGACAAAAAGAGAGAGAAGGAGAATCAGAGGGAGGGGAGGGAGGGGGAGAAGAGTCCATGCACAACTCTGAGAAGGGAGCCTTCCTGACTCTCAGCCTCCTCCACTGTCTGAAGGTAGGGACAGGAAAGGACTCTGTGGGCAGTCTGACCTATGATGGCGTCATGAGGTGCAGCACGGAGAAAGAAATGCTGAAGGCAAAGGGAAGGGCGTTGATGACGAGGGCCTTCCAAGGTGGGTGTGTGAGTAGGTGGAAGGATGGAGGGATGCCTCCCTGCTCTTGTTTTTCTGGGCATGCGCGGCGTAGCATGAGACGGGAAGTCTTGCCAGAATATTTATTGGAAGCTTCTTCCTTTCAGCGTCTTTTCGTCGGCTACAGTGGGGCCCGTGTGTGACTGAGTCACTCTTCAACAAAGTTAGGGGAGGACTGAGATTGACTGGTTTTGCCCTCTTGCTGTGTCTCTCTCCTTCGTCTGCCTGTGCAATGGACACGGTGATCGTCTGCGGGTTTTTGTCTTCTTTGAATTTATGTGTGTCTCTCCGCTCTGTCTGTCTCTGTGCAGATGCGGTCTATTTGGTGGCGTCGTCTGTAGTCGACATCAACCTGGTGAGTAGAATTTGACTGCTTCGTTCGTTTTGGTTTTCTCCTACATCTTCTTGGTCTCTGCTGACGCAATCAATCAATGATCATTTAGCCGCATCTTCGACCGACAAGCTTCTCACACTGCCCCAGGCTTCCATCATTTATTCCCAGGCAATCATCTCCTCTCTCTGTGAACACTGAGCTTCTTTTGCCTTCCTCCCTCGCTGCCTGCCTGGCTGGCTAACTGCAGATGATGCGGTTGATGGAATTCATTTCCCTCAGACACCACCACTACGGCGTGACTGCAGATAAATTTCCCCAGGTAGGTGGGTAGGGAGGTCCTGCCCTCTTCTTCAAACAGGAAGATACCCCAAGGGACAAAAACAAAAACACATCCAATCGACTTTTTCGGTATTTAGGGTGGGTTTGTCTGGAAGACAGAGAAAGAATACTTTGAAAACGTGCAAGACTTCCAGAGACCAACTATGTGTGATTCTCCTCGATCTCCACTCAGAACAGTCAGGTACCAACATGCATAAAATGTTTCGTTGCTGATCCTCTTCAGAAAAGCGATCTCAAAACTGTAGGGTCTAAGCAGACAGACTGTGAGCTTACATGTTGTGCACTTCGCATCACAGCATTTTCTTTCACGTGCTTGCAGGTGAAGACTGCTCTGCTCGGTGCCTTAGAGATGCTCACAGGAGACGGCTGGGACGTTCAGCAGGAAAAGATCTGGACTCAAAAGTACGAAGAGCTGGGCACTGTCCTGGTGAGGGGCATCAACTCCATGGGAAGAAGGTCTGTCTGTCTGTCTCTTCGATCTTTTGGGTCGGCAGCTAGGGTGCATTCATTCTGTACATGTGATGAAGGCCAGAAACACTACTGTTGTCTCGTCGATGAGAGAGAAACGACAGAGATGCAAAGGAAAAGCTGGCTCGTGTATGCTTGCATGGACTTGGTCTACCTGTGAATGGTATGAGGGCTTCAGAACTTGTTTTGCAGGGTCAAAGTCTGTCTCGTCTGACGCATGCAGCAACAGAAGGGCGTATACGTTTCTTGCTCAAACATTTGAGGCAGGAACTGCAGAGATTGTAATTTCCGGTGACTGACTGATTTTCTTTCCTTCATCACAGATGCATTTCTGTGTGTGGGAGCTGATGGATGCAGATTGGAGCTGATCAAGAGCAACTGGAAGCTGATGGTGGGGACGCTGGGTAAAGAGGCGCTGACCGCAAAGATCAGTGCCAACCTTGTATCCCTCAACTCCGCTCAGGTCTGTTCAGACAGGGGGGTTGTTTGAATGCACGGGTCCTTTGCCTCTCTCTCTCTCTCTCTCTCTCTCTCTGGGGTTGTTTGAATGCACGGGTCCTTTGCCTCTCTCTCTCTCTCTCTCTCTCTCTCTCTGAGAGAGAGAGAGAGAGAGAGGAGAGAGAGGAGAGAGAGAGAGAGAGAGAGAGAGAGAGAGGCCGAAATGGGAGAAAGCGGAACAGAACGACAGAAAGACAGCGGTAAGGAGTCTCCGCTGGTTCTCAAAACAAGGGCAAAATGAAAGGGAACGTGAAGCAGAAGGAATGTGAGGCGAAAAAAAAGTCTGCGGTATGCTGACCTGCGCAGTGAAAGTTGCAGCTGCCCTTTTGATCAGCCCCTCTACGAGTCTGCCTTCTGCGTCGTTCGAATCTTCCTTCTCTCTTGTCAGCAAGATCTCCGAGACAGCTTGTAGGGATGATGTGTTGCTGTGTGTCGATGCACTGAATCAAACAGACGAATGGAGGCGATGGGAGTCCTGGTGGGAAGCAGGCCTCAGCAGGGGGAGGAGGCGCAACATCCCTTGGACACGTGGCCCAGAGGGAGGCGATGCTGCTCTCGAAGGACATCGGCAAGATGCTCGCCTTCCTTGTGCAGACCATAGACGACCTCGGGAGGCTGAGGGGCCTGATTGAAGACATTGGAGTCCCCTGGGATGAAATCTTCTCGCACTACGGTGCGGTGCCGAACATGCAGAGGGTTCAGGGAGTGGTGCTGAAAACAATGGAGGTCGGTCTGCTAACTGACTGACTAGGGATGTGCACGCTCTGTGCGCATGTGCGTGTAGGGAAAAATTCCATAGCAAGAGAGTGCTTTCATGGATTGCAAAGCAGTGCAGGTCTCGTGGGTGTGCGGGTTGCGTGTAATGCAGGTACGAAGAATATCACGCCAACACTTTCACACAAATTACACCGCATGCCGATGGTAAAGATGACGTTGGCGACGTGAACCCGTCAGGTTCAGACACCATTCCTTTTTTTGTTTTGTCAAATTCATACATCACACATTTGTGTATTGAATTCCTTCGCGCCGTCTGGCTCTTCTCGGAATTTTTTCTTCCGCGTTTGTGTCCACAAACAAAATGTATGCATGCGTGCAGGAAGTGGTCGGTGGTGGTTGGGGAGCAGAGCACGAGGAGTCCTGGAACTGGCTGCTCGAATTGGCGGCCCAAGAGAGACGACGCAGATGGAGGTGAGACGATCTCTTTCGTTTCGATCCAGAGAGCTCATGCAAGTTCTGTCTGCGAGCATGTGCATAGAGGACTCTTTCGTTCTTATGGACTTCAGAAGGTTCACAAAGGTGCAGAAACTTTCTGCACGTCCTATGGCACCAACGTACAGTGGTACTTTAGAGGAGACCCAAACAGATTCGGACTACACAAATTTTCCACTTCTGATTGATTGGCATGTACTTTGCACGCACAGAGACGCAAGGCATGTGTACAGACATATTCACACATTTGCTGTACATGTCTCTCCCTCCTTTCTTCAGGTCTATCGACCGGGACCGGGTCCTCCAAGGCTACCAGGCAGTCGAAGCTACAGTCCTGGGGCACCTCCACAGAGACAGCCAGAACAAGGCACAGGTGAGGGGGGGACCTAACGATGCACGCTTTTCTGTGTGCACGCATACGGACAGGGAGAAAGCAAAACAACAAACAGGAGGGCAGGAATGGAGGTCCAAACGAATGTATGCCCGAGGCCGAGCAGTTTAGAGGCAGATCTCGGTTTGTTTGCCGAATGCCCACAACGTCGCCATCTGCTTGCACACGGATCTGTCCCAAGAGTCGGGAGAGGAGGCGGACACCTTTCACGCGCTTTGTTTTGAATGAAATGAGAAAACACTGGATGCTTTGGTGAATGAGCGCATTCAGTACTTCTGTCGAGGGGGCCACAGCACCCTGAGAAATAAGAAAATAAGCAGGACCATGTCAAACAGATCAATGCGTTTATTTCTTTCACTGGTACGTGCCCTCCCTCCGTCCGTGCAGGGCCGAGACTTCTACGCAGAGGAGGACAGCTCTGTGAAGGACCGTCAGGTCTCCCGTTTTCCGAAAGAGGACGCTCAGAAGAGAAGAGTGAGTGAGGGAGCAGCAGACAGATACAAAGAGGGAGACACAGAGTCCCAAGACATAGAGGGATGTGAAGAGGCAGGAGGCAAGGCAACACAGGATCACAGCACATCCAGGAGGGGTTCACAAAAGGCGAGAGGTGGTCTGTGGGGGGCCCATCTGCGCTGTTGCGGAAGAGGAAATTCGAACCCTTCGTCCTCTGAGTGAGTCAGTGAGTGAGTCTGAACAGAATTAACAAAATGATACATTTTCTTGTGTCTCCTCTAAGCACCAACCGCATACAGACAGAATCGAAGGACTTTCGTCTGCGTCAATCAGTCTGAAGAGGAAGAATCTTCCGAGCTCAAGTCCCCTTTCAGGTACTTCACGTTCGATCAAGGGCTCTGCCGAATTCATGTCAAACCGTTTGTAGGTTTATTGTCTTTCTGATCATCCTGAGAGAAAGTCAAGCCCTTGTGCATGCAGTGTGAGGTCCATTCAAAAGAAACCTGTGAGGACCATGCGGAGGATCTGAAAGCAGCAGAGAAACATCGATGCCTGACTCTTTCCTTCTCTCTCTCTCTCTCTCTCTCTCTCTCTGTGTGTGTGTGTGTGTCTGTCTGTCTGTCTGTTTCTGTCTCTCTCTCTCTTTCTGTCTCTGTCTCTGTCTCTGTCTCCGTCTCCGTCTCCGTCTCCGTCTCCGTCTCCGTCTCTGTCTCTGTCTCTGTCTCTGTCTCTCTCTCTCTCTCTCTCTCTCTCTCTCTCTGTGTGTGTGTGTGTCTGTCTGTCTGTCTGTTTCTGTCTCTCTCTCTCTTTCTGTCTCTGTCTCTGTCTCTGTCTCCGTCTCCGTCTCCGTCTCCGTCTCCGTCTCCGTCTCCGTCTCTGTCTCTGTCTCTGTCTCTGTCTCTCTCTCTCTCTCTCTCTCTCTCTCTCTCAAATTCACTCTGCATTCCTTCCTAACTCCTGTGTGGATGCTTGAAGGTCCGGTGCTCACTCTCAGAAGAGCAAAGGATCTTCGTCTGCCAAGCAGAAGAGAATGCAGAAGGTGGAGGAGCGCCTCGACCAGGGGTGGGTCAGTAAGTAGGTTGTTCTTCTTTCTTTCTTTCCTCACTCACTTGTTAGTGTGCTGCCTGTCTGCTGATTTATTGTTCCCCGAATGTGCACGAGACTCTCGAGCCGGGATAGGCGATCGAGGAGAGATCGATCCTTTCTTTTCCAATCTGTTTGTTTTCATGTCCGTTGTTTCATACATCTATTGTGTTCTTTCCCTCATTTTTTGTTTCCCCTCGGTCACACGAATCACACAATTAAGGGCACTCTGTTTCCTTCTGTGTCTGCGATCATAATCAATGCACGCATGTGAGGGACCGAGGTGTGTGCATGTGCATGTGCAGGTGCCCTGTGAAGGAAGAGGTTGCCAAGGCGATCTCGAAGGAGTTCTTTCGGCTGCTGCCCCTGAGAGCACCCAACTTGGGGGTCATCTTCGAGAAGCAGCCAGAGAGGTCAGTCAGATAGGCATGCAGTAGATCGATCGGCAAGTGAGTGGCTGGGGCAGTCGCATATATCGGAATCACTCCTTGATGGTTCCGATGCTTATTTCATTTCGCCTTTGCTTTCTCCGCTCTTCCTTCTTTTGGATTTTGCACACATGCAGAGTCTGTGTGTTTTTGTAGGTATGTGGTTCCTATGTGTCTATGCATGCATGCAGATACGAGCAGTTCTGGGTCCAGTTGATCACTCGTCTCCTCGCGTACATCAACGAACCTGAGGGGATCTGGGCAGATGACTCCGACCTTGCGGTGGGGTCTCTTTCTTCTTTTTTTTTTTGTTTTGTTTTGAAGACTCTGTTTTGTGGTGAGGTGGGTGGGGTCTCCGAATCGGATGTTGTAGTGATGAGCTCCTTTTCTTTTACGGCCAGGTTAGTTGGCGTCGGTCATGTGCTATGCATAAGTGATTTCTGGAGTGAGTGGTCGGGTCTTTAGAGTGGCCTCAATGGGCCTGAAGTGAGGGGCCTGCATGGACTTTTTGTCTGATTTGCATTCGAACAAACATTCAACAAAAGCTGGAAGAGCTCTGTGTGTGCGTTGATGCATGCAGGTGCGTCACATCGAATATGGAGTGCTGCCTGCGGACATTCCAATATTTGGAGGTCTGTTCCTGAAGGTGATGGAGATCATCGCTCAAAGCGCATGGTCTAAACAATACAGCGACTCCTGGCAAAAGTGAGTGGGTTGGTTGGCTGCCCCATGATGATCTTACTTGACTCCTTGGTGTCTCGTGCATCATTTGATAGAGCTCCGGCAACGATCACCCTGGACTTACATCGATTTTGTTGTCTGGTTTGTCCGTTCAGTGTTTTATTGGCTTTATCGCTTTATCGCACAGTGATTTATTCGCCCAGCATCCCCAGAGGGAAGGTGAAATGTGAAGCAAGGCATGCGGACTTTTCCGTCAATGCAATTTATTGCAATGCAAGCGACGTGGTCGAAGGCCTTTACACTCATTCCAAGAAAGAACATGTGTCAAATTCTGATCGAGCGCTCGATCACACCGACTCTCGCACACACGTCCCCACCTGCCCTGCGACATCGCAATCAAAACTCCAATGTGAAAACACCGGCCAAACGAGCGGCCGTGCCTGTACGCACACATGCAGGTACTGCAACATCGCCGCTTCTGGTCTCTCCGAAATTGTCTGTGCGGGCGCCATCCCCGTCACCCGAGCCGTTGTCTACGCGTCCCTCCCAGAGTTGAAGGAGGCACTAGCAGAGGCTCCGAGGGGAAAGAGGGTCGAATGGGGGTGCAAGGTCGGTCGGTAGGTGAGGAACCTCTACCCATATTTGCACTGGATTGTCATGACAACTACTTTTTTGTTGAACGTTAAGGGGCCCCCACAGAGAGTCCGTTATCGGAAGGATGGTAGAAACTGACCGTGACTGTTCCAACGTTCATGAAAGCTGCTTGTCCGTGTTCGTGGGCCATGTGGTGCGTTGCTGCTTGCATTTCCGCACATCTTTTAGTGTTTGAACCTTTTTCCCCTTTCTCACTTGCGCAAGCTCAGGTTCTTACACAAAGATGCTTAATGGGGACATGCATGCTTTAATTGCCGTGGACATCCGGTACGCTCATGTCTCATATGCTGAGTACATTCAAAGGAAAGCCCTGGGTGCATTCATTTGAAGTAATCCTACACGCTCTTACATCCTGGCTGTTCGATGCCAATCGTCTTTCATTCTTGCAGCTGGTGATCAAGAGAGAGGAGACGAGTCCATTCTTCTGGATGCTCGAGAGGGGACGAATTCCTTTGGCGAGACACATTCTCAGGTGGGTGCGTCAGAGCGTAGATGGATGGGAGCGGAAGTGGCCAATCAAAATAGTGGGAAGGAAAACGACGGGAATGGGACGAAGGGAAAAGAATGCAAGACACGCATCTTGCAAGGCTTTTGCATTTTTTTCTGTCAATCCTCTCTCAACCTCCGCCTCTAGCTCCTCTCTGCACATGTGCCTCCCTCCCTGCAGGGACATTCTGGCCATCCGGCAGAACAAGTCGTATCTGATGTTTTTGAAGGGTAGGCTACGTGGTTACTTTGGGTTACCCCCTTTTTATCTTTGTCACACAAAGAGGTTACAGGTTACCCGGTTACGAGCATTTTGACAAGACCCAGCACGCAGCCGAACCCCCCTCAACAACGCAACCCCGGCGGCCCGCCACCGACGCGGACGCTACGCTGCATCCCCGCTGCATCTCCGCCCGCGTCGCCCAGCCGACGTCATCTCCGTCATCTACGCACTACGCCCACGCGCCGCACCGCCGACGTGTTTGTGAACCGACCAAATTTTCAACTTTTAAAAACATTCAAAATGATGTTTAGAACACGTTTGAATGCTTCTTGAGGGAGGTTACTTCATTTTTGAGGGGGGTCAAAAAAGGCTACGGGTTACCCGGTTACGGGGGGTTTGGGGGCAAAGTAAGTGTGACACATCATTTTGTATCATTTTTGACCATAACTTGAATTGTTTAACAATCTTGAAGCCAGTTTTGTGAGTAACCAAACGTAACTAATCGATTGGCACCACTTTTGACTGATGGTTACATGTCACACGTTGAAGGGGGGGGGTATAGGGTTAGTAACCATGGTGTAACCGGCTGAAGTGCCCCCCCCTAGAAAGAAGTCTGACTTCCGTACGGCAATTTTGCAGGCAAAAGCAATTTTGTTGGAGAGAGTTGAAATTCAAGCTGCAGTATGACTCTGGATGAGTGAGGGCCCCCCCTCCTGAGCTAGGGTCAGGGAGGACGTGCAGTGATGATCCAAAAAGTGTTACATTATGTTTTAGACGGGCGTGTACTACTATATATTACACTGTAGGTATTGAAAAAATAATTTAAGCTTGATTTGATATTAAGCAGCATATTAATTAATTACCATTAAATATCTTTAAAATTTTATTTTGTTTTATTCAAATTTATTAACACTTGAAATTTAGAGTTTATGTATTAGTATAAGTATAGCATGGTAACTCAATACCTAGCTCAATACTAAGGAATCCTGGAAGTAATCAATAAGTATAAAAAGTTAATTAAAAGCCTATCTTTTATATATAAAGACATCATTAAGACTCAATTTAAGAGATTGATTATTAATTAGCATTTGGAGTAATTTTAAGTTAGTGAATTTAATTGAATTTAATTAACGCTATGATAGGCACTGATAGCTAGGAACAAAACTGTCTTGTTTGTTGCTGCGAAACGATAAAAGCTTGAACTAGAGCTTGAAAAAAAACCAATAGTGATGATATATGATGATAATGATAATCATTTTTTTTTTTTTACCATCGCCTATAGGGGTGTCACAGAGAGAAAAGAACATACATATCTCGATTTGTCAGAGATTTTTTTTTTTCTCTAAAACAAACTGTTGTTTAGCTGTTACACAGGTGTTACAACCCCTCTGACACTCCAGTCTGTCTTAAAATAGATTTTTCAATGCTGGCCACACCTGTGCCTTCCACAAAAAAATTCAAGTGTACTTTATTTTGGCCACGCCTGCGGCGCAGGCGTTTCAAGTATGACCGCTCCTACGGCGCCGTCGGCGTGGCGTTTCAAGTTTACTGGAGTGTCAGGGGGGTTGGTATTGTACAAGTGTTACAGGATGTTGCATGCAGGTCGTTAAAAAAAAAGAAAAAAAAAGTGCATATCTCAATTTTTCATATTTTTTTTTTATTTCTTTCCCTCTGTGACACCCCTAGACCATCGCCATTGGCGAATAAAAGAATATCTCTAGAAATGTCTGGTGGCCTAGCTAGCAGTTCTAGCATTTGGTATTGTTTGGTTACTTTAATGTGCATGCAGTCGCATGCAGCTAGATAGTACACAGTATCATACACTGCCACTGGCAGGGCTTCCCTCTTATTTTTTAAAAAGTGGTTGGTAAGAAGAGATCGATCTACTTACGTCTACTTAATTGTTCCTACTGCAGTCTATGCTCACACTCAATGTTTGAAAGTTTGCTTATACATGTCTGTGTACATCAATTTTGAAAGAAGATAGCACCAAAAATAGTATGACCTCTTTGAACCTAAGTACTACTTCAAAAAAATATAATCTGGATGATCGATCTATATCTACGGCACCTTTTTTCAAGAGACCGTTCACACCTGCGGCACAAACGGTCAAAACACTGCCAAACTAGCTGCTAAAATATATGGCTTTGGCTTTTGAGATACTCTAAAGGATCTGCGAAGATTCTACATCTGCGACATAGAGTTTTAAGCTTATCTAAAAATGGGGTTTCAACTTTTTAGTGGTATTCATATTAAGGGAGGTCAATAACACAATCAAAAATGCTTTTCTTATGGTGATCACCCTGTCAGTGGTTGACCCTAGTAATATGGCCATGTGCTATTGGCCACTCACTGCAAACTTAAAAGCCATCATACAATCAAACATAGTTAAAATTATATATGTGATCAAAGTTTTTGTTATGTATGTATTACTATATTTCGTATCTATATTTTTCTAAAAATATAAGTTTAAAAATGTTGAATGGAATTGGTATAAGCTAAGATTGAAGTAAACTGATCTTTAAAATTCTTTTATCATCATCATTATCATTATCTAAATCATTATCGATCATTATACATCATTGCTATTGGCCTATAATAGGCGTCTAGCGTTCGGCAAGTCATGACACGTAAGACAGATTGTTCAATATTTTGAAATTGTATTGTCTCTCTGACAGAGTCTCTGTGTGTAGCAGTATTAAGCTATTGCCATTTGATTTTATTTGATTTAAAATTTTTTTTTTGACTGTATTACACTGTACAGACTAGTACAGAGCACAGAAGTGATAGAACGTATTAATAAAAAAACATGATAAATTAGGTTCAAAAATTATAAGACTTAAACAATCAAAATATATCAAAATCTAATTCTAAAAAAAAAAAAAAGTTACTTATCTATCTTAATAGTGAAATTTGGAACGTTTGTTTGCATGTACAGGCTTGCTAGAATTAGTCGAATACAAAGTCATTCCTTAAGTAACACACTGACATGTTCAGAAGAGTAAATTGAATTGTCAGGATGGGTGAGCACGTATAGTGCAGCAATGAGAACAAAAGGAGACTACAGGAGACCGATATGGTGCAATGCTGCACGCAGAGACCCAAGTGGGCTTTTGGGCGGTGCGCAGATGGAGGAGCAAGGGAGCGCATTGCAGAGCGAATGTTTGATGTATGTAGGCATGCCAGAGATCCGTATGCATCAATGTATATGCGCGACATACATGCAGAATTAATTTAATCAGTCAGTAGTGCAATACTACTATAGAAGAGAAAGATGAGAAACGAGATTGATGGTAAGAGGATGAATGAATGAACTGATACTCTCCTGGAGGTAGGGAGTAAGTATAAGTAGGTGAAGTGTGGTGAGATGCTATGTGATGAGTTGAATAGGCAGGAGAGAGCCTATAGCTTGCCACACCATAATTTCACTTTAATTGTACTTTGTATTTGATTTGAATAGATTTGAGTGATTTGATTTAATTTGATTTGAGTATGCAATGTAATGCAATGCTATAGATGATAATAGATGATGATTGTTTCTATACGTCTACGTCTAGTAGGTCTATGTTTTCTTTCAACTTTAATTTTTTAAAAAAACAAAATTCACATCCGTTCAGATCAATGACTAAGTTCAAACTAACTCTAACTAACTCTAAAAGAGATAAGAATCTATTTCAGTGGCCCCGTCAATGGATCTGAGTGATCATGAGTGATCTCATTCTCCCTTCACAATCTTTTACCGGGAGCAATGGATGCTGAGAAAGGGTGCATGCACGGGACCGCATGCACTAAGGTCGCGGCGCGCGCGCAGGCGGGATGCGGGCCGGGGCCGCCGCGGTGTATGGAGACGGTATGAGATTCACGGGCCATGCATGGAGGAGACATGAATGGATTGAGCTAATTGATGATACTTCATGCATTCGAGGGCTTCCATGAGCTTGCTCTGGAGTTGTGTAAGTCTAGTGGAGCTCCACAGAGAGGCGTAGACGGCATATGATGGCCCGCCTTCTGGACTTCATCTGTCTTCACGGACACCAGATGTCATCAGCACGACGATAGGCGCCAGCTAGCTCCATATACGTTTGCGGGACAGCAATGCATCAGTAGACATAGTGCGCGATTCGCTTATCTGCGTGTTTTAAATTTTTCTGGCCAGCAAGTGTTCCAGGTCCTTGCTTTCTCCTATCAGCTGGCAGGCACATTTCTTCTCTCTTCTCCGGACGCGTTCCTGTCGTCACCAAATCTTCGCTGGTCGTGAGGCGGTGAAAGAGAAGGACATGCAGACAATGGCCACCGGTACCCCCTTGAAAGTCAAGTTCAAGGTCACCTGCAATGCAGCTACTGATGAAGATCGAGGTGAATGAATGAGAGAGAGAGAGAGACACACACACATACACACACACACACACACACACACACACAGAGAGAGAGAGAGAGAGAGAGAGAGAGTCAGTCATTGAGTAAGGGAGGGCGGGAGTTGTATCGAGTGA
The DNA here is from genome assembly GCA_018398765.1 of Chromera velia. Classification (NCBI taxonomy): domain Eukaryota; family Chromeraceae; genus Chromera; species Chromera velia. The sequence continues at coordinate 62,071 of JAHBMJ010002707.1, read as the reverse complement.
GTGAGTGAGTGAGTGAGTTGAAGGAGTGAGGGAGTGAGTGAGTGAGTGTGGGAGTGAGTTAGTCATTGAGTGAGGGAGTTTCTCAGTCGGTGCGTCAGGGAGTGAGTGAGTGAGCCGGTGAGTAGGTAGTGAGGGAGTTACTTAGTTAGTGGGTCAGTGAGAAAAGGAATCAGTACGTGAGTAGAAAAGTGAGTGAGTCAATGAGTGAGTGAGTGAGTGAGTGAGTGAGTGAGTGAGTGAGTGAGTGAGTGAGTGAGTGAGGCAGCAATCGATTGGCCGGGAAAGAAAAAAAAAGTCGGGGACGTGAAATCAGAGACCTGGCAGCTGCCCCTGGCTGATTGACGTCTGTTTTGCTTTCTGTGCCCGACCTTCACGCAACCCTCTCTCCCCTATCTCCCCCACCCCCTCTTCTTTTTTCGTGCAGTGGTAGAAATACCGGGAGATTTGACCGTTGCGCAGATCAAAAAGAAGCATTTTGCTACCGAGCTTGGAGAGCGTCAGTCAGTTTTTCGTGCACTCATTCTCTCTTCCTTTTGAAAGCAAGTCGCCCCGAGTTCGAGAGAACAGCAGGGGAAAGGCCGTGCATTGAGAGAGAAGTGTATTCAGTTCAAAAATTGGAATGGGCAAATGACCGAATGCATGGATAACGGAATGAGTGAATGTATCAACGGATGAACGAATGGACAAACGCATCGATGAATCAACGAATGAACGAATGGATGGATGGATGGATGGATGGATGGATGGATGGATGGAATGATGGGAATGGAGAGGCAGGCAGGAGGAACAACGATGGAACGATGGGAGGGTGCACGGATTCCTGCTGGGAGTAGAAGAGATCCGATGGGAAAAAAGAAGACAAGAAAGAATAGAGAGAGCAGTGTTCGACACTCCGTTGGAAAGAGGGGCGTTTTCTCCTTTAATTAATCTTCTGGAAAGAGAGAGAGAGTCCCCGGACCCCTCCATTTGCTTTCAGTCAAGTAGCGAGTCTCGTCCGTTCTATTATCTTCTAGGGTATTCTATTCCGGGCTTCTCGTGGAAGTAATCGAGTAATCAGTTGACAGTGAGCGCTGGCACGGTTCCCATTCATTTCGATATTGAACTTTCAAGTATCTAACTTGTTTTCCTGTGTCCATGCATCATGAGCATATTGATGTCTGACTCCCTGGACGGACGGCTGCGTGCAGGATGCCGAATTCGGTTTATTCATCAAGGAAGAGAGCTCTCCGAGGGTGAGACTGTTGAAGATTGCTGGAGGAGAAGCGGGCTGCCCCACGTAGGCTGTGTGCAAAAACGGGGACAAACCGGTAGAACCTCTGCCCCTTCTTCTTCCTCTTCTTCGTCTTCCACTCCTTCTTCTCAAGCAAAGCAGCAGGAAGATGATGCCGCCGGAGAGACGCAAACTGAGACCGCGGCTGAACAGCAACCCTTACTGGTGATACATGTGCACATTGCCGGACTGACCGCTGGTCAGGGTGAGGAAAGTGTGTCCCCTTCTCAGAGCTCCGAGACACACACACCGGCAGACGATCACGAACTCCTGATGGCATTCATTTTTTATGGAAGTACCGGGGTGATGATCCTGTTTGCTTGGAGACGACTGACAGAAAAACCAGAAGAATTTGACCTCTTTTCGAAAGCCAGTCTGTTCGCAATCTCCTTTGTTTGGGCGTACGTTGTAGCTTCTTGTCTTCTGTCAACCGCGGTACGGCTCCTGCGTTCTGCCTGCCGCCACTTCCTGTCTGGCGTGGACTCGGTTGCCGCTCTAATATGTTGTCGCCGCAGATCAGGCCCTTCTTCCGGCACACTCCAAGGGGAAGAGGGGAACAGTCCGGGGTCAGGGACGGAGGGAGAGAGAGGCAGACGCCAGGACAGAGACTGATCCAGATCTTCTTGCCTAGCTTCTTGCCAGTGCTCGCTACAGCTTATCCTCTCAGCTAGGTTCTCGGGCTCACAGTGACACAGTGTGTTGGGTTTTAAGTGTAGCCAGACAGATTTTTATTCTGGGTCGACGTTTTGGTGTTCAACTGGGTAAGTTGTTCCTAGAGTTGTTCGGTTGGGATGATGCCTTAGTGGTTATAGCTAATTCATATAAATATTTCAAACAATACTATTAAGGAAACAGCTTAGTGTAACTCTATTGATCATTAATTGATGTAACTAACTCAGTTGAAATAGTAACTTAGAGTTTTACTAGGAGTTAAATTTAGTATAGCATATATATAGCCTGCATAGCATTGATGTTCTGGGTTTTGCCTGCAGTCCACTATAACCAGGGGTAGAAGACAGAAGAAGCTTATAGGAGGAAACATATATTTTAAGCTAGATTTTATATCGTTTCTTAAGTTGTTTCTATAAACTAATTCAAACTAGTTGCATCCAAATACTAGGAGCATTCAAATTAAAAAAAAAAAACCTAGGAAAAGACGTACTACTACGGTACTAACCTAGGTATTAGCATTGGTACACCTAATCCTAATTATGCATATGCGGAACATAAATCCTAATCCTAATATATTTGAGTTATTTCTTGCTGAATCGGGATTCGGGATGATTATATATAACTAGATGATCAATTAATTGATTAATTGACATGCATGCCACACAGGATTCACTCTGGGATTGACAAACATGAATGTGTTGAATTTAGAGCAACCTTGATCGAGGGATTCCAGGATGCATGCAAGCGACAATTGAGACGGATTTTGACGCCGGGCATTGAGCGGAATTTCAGAGGCGGAGCTTAACTGATAGCGCTGCCACCTTTCTGATGGGGCTTCTGGTAGATGGGTGAAGCCTCGATCGAAGCAGCGGATGGAGCAGTAAGAGAGGATCGATCTGAAGAGAATTAAGAGGACTGCTTACTCATCCTTCCGGAAGCATTCGATTCTTGTCCGAAAAAGTGAGTGAGTGACTCGATGGATCACTCCTCGATCTTCCAGTAGGATTAATTACGCTCCCATGCACCCATGCAGTCTATGAGGCGCTTCCATTTCTTTTTTTTTGTTCTGCTTCCCGAACAAGTGGGAAATGCCTGACGAAACAGAAAGAGAAATGGAATTGGATGACTAACCGCATGATTGAGTAGGTGAAGGATCCTTTCACCAGTCAGACCCTTTCAATCCTGTTCACGCACCCAGTAGCTCGGACTGACCGGACTGCATGCCAGCCACCACAGAGCGTCTGGACGCGCATGCATGCATGCATAAAGGCTCTGCATGATCAAACCTGGACAGCAGGACAGACAGCCAGGGAGACGGACTGGGAGACAAAAAATATCAAAAAAGTCAATCACTTCAATGTCATCGTCCGCCACGTGGTTTTTCTTGGCAATGCTGTTGTTTGCTTGTCACCGCTCTTGTACGAGTGATTGATTGCAAGACTTCTTCCTGCACCGGTGCAAGCAACTGGCCAAATGCAACCGTTCAGCGGGTAGGTCTGTCTACCTTCGTGACTGACAACAAGCACTTAGGCAGAAAGCAAGTGGATAGTGGATGAAGGAAGCTGACGATGCATGATCAACAAGAAGAAGCATTTTCCGTGCATTCCTCCTGCCTTTCTTCCTTCCTGCTCTTCCTTTTCGTCCACACGTTAACTGTTCTGTGCACTTCATCATGGATGGGCACTCACATCAAGCGTTGATGGTTTGTTTACATGCATATGTTCTTTCGTTCTTGTTTTCCTTGTTTCGTTCTCAGTTGCTCGCCCTTCTCTCGTCCGATATCCTTGTCTCGCCCGATATGCTGTCTGAATCTAGGGAGAGGGGGAGAGAGAGAGAGAGAGCCAAAAAAGAAAAGTTCCGAATGGACGATCAGTCGATCGATCCACGTGTCTGTCTGTCTGTCTGTCTGTCTGTTTCTGAACATTCTCAGAAGAGCAGCTGAGACAAGAATTCAAACTTAACCTGTCGGAAAAGATCGAGACTTAAACAAGAGTAGATGGCGAGAAAAAGCAGGTAAGAGGGCACGAATGCAGACATGCAAGCAAGAAGAGAAGGGAAGAGAGAGGGAAAAGGGGAGAGGGAAGCAAGCCATGCCATGAAGAAATATGCAACGCCCCTAGGTTAACACTGAAAGATAAGCACACATTAATTAAACGCACCAAATATCGATCAGCTACATTTGAGAGCACGGACATGGAAGGAAGAAAAAGGGAGAGGGAGGAATTAAGGGAGCTGGAGTCTCTTTTCAGACAGAAAGATTCATGTGCTTGTTCCGACTAAATTACAGCCATTTCCTGTTGGATCGTCTGCTCCCTTCCATTCTCCAACTGAGTGCGCAAAGATTTGTGTGGAAGATTGGGAGGGGAAAAGGTTTGCTTGCCCGTTCTCCGAATCCATCCAGACTTTCATTTCATCCGTCGGCAAAAGCTCGGCGTGATGATGTCCTGGGACAACAGCAACACAGATCGAGAGAGGTAGGTACTGACTGCATGATGAATGAAATTAAGAGAAATGAAATGAATGCAGGAAGCCAGTGGAGGGGGGAAGAGAATGGATGATCCACACACAGACGAAGGGAGGGAAGGACGACGTGGCCATCGAAGAAGGGAAGACGCGAGAGGAAGGAAGGCGAAATGACGGCCGGCTCTCGAGACCGCGACCCCTTCCCGCTCGTTCCCCCCCTCCGCTCCCTCCATGCAGACACTTCGCTCTGCCAGCCTCTCTCGTCTCTTTCTCCTCTCTCTGGACTGTAGATGGAAGAAGAGAAGAGAAGCAACAGTTCGAATGACGGGTGTTAGACGGAGACGATCAAGCATTCTCTTCTCTTCCTTCCAGCGACGGACTGACTTGATCATGTACGAAGAAAATGCAGGTGTACGGATTGGTCGCTGGCTGGCTGTCTGGCTGGCTGGGTGTGAGGGTGAATGGATATACGAACGTCCAGCATGCAGTAAGATACAAAAATATGTCCTGAGTGCTCACACCGTTTTTTTTTTTCGTTCTGCCGTTCTTTCTTGCTTCATGCATCATGTCTGTCCAGCCAGACCTTTGAACATCGCGCCCCTCCCTTGGACTTCCAAGCCTTTCTAAAAGAAAGAAAAGTGGCTCGATCACAAACCGTACGCAGGCTTTACGTCAGTGCAACATCGAACTTGTTTGACGCAAGACTGCCGGTACAGGCTAGGCACCTCTGCCACAAAAAAAGTCAAGCGCGTTGAGTCCGACAGACGACGGTACCAGCGACGCACGCACACACAAAGAAGTGGCGGATGAAGGGCCAACAAGGGAAGTCGGACACTGGGCGGGATAAATGGATAATTGAGTCCGACAAACACTTCATTGGATGGAGCTGAATGTTTTCGAGGGCCCTCTGACGCTCTTCCGGGGAGGCTCGTGCGTACACGAACCGAATCTCCGTCTGGGTTTCCGTTTGTCAGCCTCTTTCTTCGCATCGTAGATCAACAACCGAAACCCCCCCGAAGCCTCTTTTTCTTTTTTCTCGTTCTTCATTGATACGCGTGAGGATGAATGGAGTGGTTTCCTTGCCAAATGCCATCCCTCAATCTGTGCATGGGGATTTCTTCTCTTCTGTCGCTCCTTTCTTCTCCCAACAGTATCTCTTCTCGAGAGACGATTCATTGACTCGGTTTCTTCTGTTTGTCCTCCTGTAGTTCAAGCAAGAAGCTTGCAAGAGCTTGGTGGAAACAAACACCGAAAGGAGAAGAGGGGAACAAAAAATACACCGACAAACAGACAGAGAGAGAGAGAGCCAGCAGGCAACGGTCACGGTCTCGACGCAAAAGCCTGCTTTACTTTTCTGCACTCTCCCTCCTGCTAACTGATTGAGAGGAGGAAGCGAGACGGAGTTAGGAAAAGAAAGGAGTGATTGCAGAAACATAACAAAAAAGAAGGCAACGCCAAAAAGTTGTTCGTGCAGACAAACAGACAGACACACCGACTGATCGTTTCACTTCGAGAAGCTCTGCTCACCGCATTCCCCCCCTTCCGGACGGTCCTTCATCATCACGCAACAGACTGACTGCGTGTCCGTCTGTCCGTCCGTACGCTGTGTGTGTCGCCTTCTTCCAACCAACCACGTGTCCTTCCCTTCCCAGGTGAGTCGCGAACGACTGAGAGAGCAACAGCCAGCCAGGCTTTTTTTTTGCGCTTGCAAACATCCCTTCCGTAAATCTGTGCATGCCCACTTAAGGTCTCAATGTCTCAATGGGGATCTTCACAGGAAGGAGTTGCACCGCACGCACCCGACCTTTGTTTTCTCCCTCGCGGTGTGTCCAGACGCAATCTCTCTTAATTCAATGGCATCATGGTGCACCGCTTGCTCTGCCTCTTTGAACCGAGAAAGCAAGCCGAAAGCACCTAATGCGATCGAACTCTTTTCGGAGAAGACATAACAAATAAACAACTAGTTCACGAATGACGAATGAATGTCCTAATCAAGCAATCAAGCAATTGATCGATCAATCCTGTCTTTGGGTTCTTCCTTCCGGACTCTTTTCCTTTGGAAAGCTCCGATGGATGCATGGAGAATCCTGGTGACAGACAAAAAATGAGAGGAGAGGGAAGCAAAGGGGGAAAGGAAAGGAAAGGACACATTTGGGGGAGAGATATACTCACGCGCGCAGAGCAAGCACGTCAATGAAAGAAAGGGAGAGGCATTGCTGGACATTAGTCAGTCAGCTTGAACGCAAAGAAGAACTGTCATGCCACAAAGACAGTTGAGCATCGAACAGACAAACAAACCAACAAGAACCAACAAACAAACACAGAGACTGAATGCAAATGCTCAAACAGAGAATCACGGCGATCAACCAATTGGATGCAACCATAGCTGGGGATGCACGCCAGCAGGGACACAAAACGGACAAGAAACTTACAGAGAGGAAAGAAAGAAGGAACAACAGAGCGCCACACAACGGCTGTCCTGTCCGCTTACGAAGTGTGTGAATGAATACAGAAGCGTACAAGAACTTGCAACCATTAAAAAAATACAGATTCTCAGTGTTTCGCCCCCCCCTTCTCCCCTCTCCCCTTTTCATCTCTTGCTTCTTCACATCTTTTGGGTGAGGACACACAAGCACGACCAGTGAGTCGCATTGAGTCAACTGATCGATGGGGGCGGCTTTGCTTTCCATTCATCCGGCCAGCATTTCCGCATGCAGTCAGCAGACTCACATGCATGGAGGCACAATGAATGCATTCGGACACAGTCGTGCAGGATGCATGCACGATGACTGACCACTCAATGTATTTTCTTCCTTCCTTCATTTCTTTCTTTTTTTCTTCTTGATTTTTTCTTCTCTCTGTCTCCCTGTTGCAGGGTCACAATAATCGATCAGTCCGACAGTCTTTCAATGTTTTTGTTGGCCGCCGCCGTCTTCCCGACTTCCTGCAGGTGG